>JADRCD010219274.1:3117-45880 GCA_019843815.1 Montemys delectorum
TCTCTCTCTCTCTCTCTCTCTCTCTCTCTCTCTCTCTCTCTCTCTCTAATTCACTCTTCTATAGCCAAAGTTAAATGCATGAACATAGGATCCAGTTAGTCTGAATTACACTGGGGTATGATGGGAAAGTAGTAAGTGTAGGTGTGTCCTTCAGTATCTGTAGGGGATAGACCGATTCCCTCCATCCATGAATACAGAAATCCACAGATGCTCAAGTCTCTTCTTTAAGATGGTGCAGTGCTCAAATGTAATTCATATACATGCTCCTATATATACTGTAACAAACATGAGGCTAGTATTGTAGCCAATTGTATAGGAAGTACTGACAAGGGACAGAATCATATTCAGTACAAGTATGCTTTTTTTTTTCCAAATATTTTGAGCATTGGTTGAATCCCTAGATATGGGACCCATATTTTGAACACTGGTTGAATATAGGACCCACAGATATGCGACCCACAGATAAGCTTTTCTGCATGGCCAAACACAGGATGCCATCTCCTCGTCCCCTAACTTCTCTGATATCTGCGACAAAATACACGACAAAGTTAAGGTGGTGAAGGAAGGTTGATTCTGGCTCACAGCCTGAGGATGCTGTCTGCAATGATGGGGGAGGCTTGAGAGCAGGAGCTTGAGGTAGCTGGTCATATTCATAGTCATAAAGCATAGAGAGGTGGATGCTGTGCCCAGCTGGACTGAGGAATACAGCTCACAGAAAGATGGCATCTCCGTTTAGGGGGGAGGATCTTCCCACTTCAATATACATATTGAAGTCCCTTACAGACATATACGGAGGCCTGTCTCTTAGGTGATTTTAGATCCTGTCTAAGTTGACATCTATTTTAACCATCTATAATGCTACCACATCCGTGATGTTGCCGCATCTCCTTAGAGGCTCTCTCCTAGGTACCCTGTTACCTAGTACTGAAACAACCCCCTAATCAGAAAGGAGGACAGGTGATGAGGACTCTGGCTGTAGGACCACATCCTGTCATTGGCAGACAGTCTTTAAAAAGCTGCGTTCCTAGGTCCATGCGGGCTGCTGTTTCTTGAGCTTTGGGTAGAAAGAACCCTCTTTGGGCACCCCGGTGAGTCCCAGAGGGCCCAGCCTGCATAGGCAAGGGTCCTGTGACTGGGGCTCTGGAGACGATGAGCAACAGAAAGGACAGCACCCTGTGGACTTCAGTTCCAGGGAGGAAACAGTGTTTCGGGGTTCTTCTGGTGTTGTTGGTTGTAAACATTCTAACTCTAGCTCTTTGTCTGTCTGTGAGCCATCTCGGTTTTGTACACTTGGCTATCAGTGTGCCTCACAAGCTCCAGCCACCACAAGGGGAAAATATGCAGCTGCTTGCCATATTTTACCAGATGACCTGCTCTGCCACGTTGACTCCCTCCGTGTTCTGCGTGTGCCATGTGTACCCTGATAGGCACACATGGGAAGCCCTCTCAGGGGTGTGTCTCACTGTGTTTTCTGTGCTTCACTGCAGTTCACGTAAACAAGCGGGATATCATCTTCCTTTTGGATGGCTCCGACAACGTTGGGAAAACCAATTTCCCTTATGTGCGTGACTTTGTAACCAACCTAGTTAACAGCCTCGATGTTGGAAGTGACAATATCCGTGTTGGCTTGGTGCAGTTTAGTGACACTCCGGTCACGGAGTTCTCTCTAGACACTTACCAGACCAAGTCAGAGCTGCTAGCTCACCTGAGGCGCTTGCAGCTCAAGGGGGGCTCCGGCCTGAACGCAGGCTCTGCCTTGAGCTATATCCATGCCAATCATTTCACGGAGGCAGGCGGCAGCAGGACTCGTGAACATGTGCCTCAGCTGCTGCTCCTGCTCATGGCCGGGCCTTCTGAGGATGCCTATTTGCAAGCTGCCAATGCTCTGGTGCGCTCAGGCGTGCTGACCTTCTGTGTGGGGACCAATCGGGCGGATAAGGCCGAGTTAGAGCATATTGCTTTTAATCCCAGCCTGGTATACCTCATGGACGATTTCAGCTCCCTGCCATCTTTGCCTCAACAGCTGATTCAGCCCCTAACCACATATGTTAGTGGAGGTGTAGAGGAAGTCTCACTATCCCAGCCAGGTAAAAACCTCCCAGCAGTGCGGGCCCCTTTCCCTCTCCAGATGCCTCTCTGGCAGCAGTAGTCAATGACACTTCAGAGCCTGTGACGTGTGGAAGGATGGTGGGTCATTTGGGTTGGGACTGGCTAAAGACAGTGTGTTAGCAAATGTAGACTCTGAGTCTAGAACATTCAGCTATGCCCTGTTCATGTTGTCTCATATATAAAGAAGCTGAACGGGTGAGAATTCTGGAGTTCATAAGGGAGAGGTGGCGGGGGGTGAGGGGGAAGGGAGGGAAAGGGGAAAAAGAAGGGAAGGAGACAGAGAGAGAAAGAGTGATTGATTGATGATTGATTGATTCTATTAAATCATTATGTATTAGCATCCTTTAAAGCTCGAATCTTTCCTTTATTCAGACTCTGCCATGTTTAAAAAGCACCTACATGCAACAAAGAGTCTGTGTCGCTACTACTGTGACAGATTATTATTATTATGTCCCTTAGTGATGGATATACAAGACCTACCGGTTTGCCACTTTCAGTCAGATGGGAAGCAAGCCTGAGCCCATGGCTGTCTCCCTGAAGTAGCTCTCAGAACTGTTTGAGATGATATTTACATGATGGTGTGGACCCCCTTTGTTGTCACCCATGTTTTCTATGGCCCAGTTTTGGTAAATTGGAAATGTTTACAGAGATTTGGACTGAACACCCCCTAAAGCACCAGCAGGTAATATTTTGAGTCTTAACTCTTGACCTTACAGGTTCAGAGGTTCAGTCCATTATCATCAAGACAGGAGCATGACAACATCCAGGCAGGCATGGTGCAGGAGGAACAGAGTTCAACATCTTGGTCCAAACGCAAACAGAAGACTGGCTTCTAGGTAGCTAGGTTGAGGGTCTTAAAGGCCAGGCCCACAGTGACATACTTCCTCCTCCAACAAGGCCACACCTACCCCAACAAGGCCACACCTCCAAATAGGGCCACTCCCTGGGCCAAGCATATTCAAACCACCACACATATCAACCTAGGTGTCAATAGGAAGTTATTCTGTAGCTGGTCTCTGTCACAGGAGACAGAGGACAGTTTTCAAGCAGAAGTATAGAAAGGGACAGCTTTGATGCTTTTATTTGTAAGAACAAGAAAATGTTGTCTATTCTCAGTGGCCTAACCTGCTGCAAGAACAGGGTGGGTAGGGTTTCTGGCAACTTGCTTTATTAAGAATGTCTGGTGGTGGGCTGGTAGAATGGCCAGGCCAGTGCTATTCCTTTGCAACTGTGTGCTGCTTTGGAACAGCAGAGGCCATGGGCAGGGGCTTTGTTCTCCTCCCTTGCTGGTACACTGATGTCGTGAGAATCGGGTGACCTCTTCCTCGAACGAGGCGGGATGTACTCGACGTCAGGGTCTCTCCGCTTACTGTGTCCATCTGTTTCCTTGTAGAGAGCAAGCGGGATATTCTTTTCCTCTTTGATGGCTCAGTCAATGTCTTGGGCCAGTTCCCTGCTGTCAGAGACTTTCTCTACAGGATCATTGAGGAGCTCGACGTGAAGCCGGATGGGACCCGGGTAGCAATAGCTCAGTTCAGTGATGACGTCAGGCTGGAGTCCCGTTTCAGCGAGCACCAGACGAAGGCCGAAATCCTTAATCTCGTGAAGAAGATGAAGATAAAGACAGGCAAAGCCCTCAATCTGGGCTACGCCCTGGACTACGCGCTTAGGAACATCTTTGTGAGGTCGGCTGGCAGCCGCATCGAGGATAATGTGCAGCAGTTCCTGGTGCTGCTGGTTGCTGGAAGGTCGACGGATGCTGTGGCCGGGCCTGCAAGCTCCCTGAAGCAGAGAGGAGTGATACCTTTCATTTTTCAAGCCAAGAATGCCAACCCCAATGAGCTGGAGCAGATTGTGCCATCCCCCGCATTCATCCTGACTGCAGAGTCACTCCCTAAGATTGGGGACCTCCAGTCACAGATTGTGAGCCTTCTGAAAGCAGAACAGGGTTCAGGCCCTGTATCAGGTCTGGTTCACCAAGCTTCCCCCCCCCCCCCAACCCCCCGCCCCCCCCCCCAAATCCCTGCATCCTGGTCTCTAGCTTCAGATCTTTAGCAGGAGCTGCTGGCTCTAGGTTCTCAGATGAATCTCTCCCGGGGCTTACACAAAACGTGGAAATTGTAGGCTATTTCTAGGCGAACAAAAGAACAGGAGTAGTCCCTCTCTGGTTTTCTAACTTGTGTCTTGGAAGGATACTGGTGAATAATTTTTAAAGGCGCTAGAATATTTCACAATAAGATGCCTTATAGAGGTTTAGATACCCATAGTTTATGTCTTGAAAAAGTTCCTATCTGATAATAAAGCCATACACCATGGCTAGGCTTATCGCTAAACAACCTTCATTAGGACATAGTTTCCAGCGATGCGCTTTAAGTAGCTCTTACTAATGTAAGTCAGTTATTTACATTCATTAAAAACTAAAGATGCCAGAGAAGGCACATGAATTCAGGGCCACTAGCTGCTGTGCCCAGTCCTGTGTGAGTCACCAGATGTTTTCCTTCAATTTCAGGTGAAAAGGATGTGGTATTTCTGATTGATGGCTCCGAGGGTGTCCGCAGTGGCTTCCCCCTGCTGAAGGAGTTTGTGCAGAGGGTAGTAGAGAGTCTGGATGTGGGTCCCGACCGGGTGCGTGTGGCACTGGTGCAGTACAGTGACCGGACCAGGCCAGAGTTCTACCTCAATTCCCACATGGACCAGCAGGGTGTCATCAGTGCCATCCGCAGGCTAACACTGCTGGGCGGCCCGACCCCTAACACAGGGGCAGCACTGGACTTTGTGCTGAGGAATATCCTGACCAGTTCTACTGGGAGCAGAATAGCAGAAGGTGTCCCTCAGCTCCTGATTGTCCTCACGGCGGAGCGGTCAGGGGATGATGTGAGAGGCCCCTCGGTGGTCCTGAAGCAGGGCGGAGCTGTGCCCATTGGCATTGGCATTGGGAATGCTGACATCTCTGAAATGCAGACCATTTCCTTCATCCCTGACTTCGCTGTGGCCATCCCCACCTTCCGGGAGCTTGGGACAATACAGCAAGTCATCTCTGAGAGGGTGGTCCAGCTCAATCGTGAGGAGTTGAGCTCGTTGAAACCTGTTTTGATGCCCTCACCAGATGCAGGTGAGGAGTTGGAAGTGGATTCTTTTAGTTAGTTTCTCTCTACATAATCATCTTAGCTACTTGCTTGAACTGTGAGGTTCAAAGCATTTTCAGGTTTGTTTGCCTTGCCACATAGCCTGTGTGGAAAAACTAGGAACATTTTTTTTTTTTTTTGAGATGTCAAGCAGTAAAGTTAAGATTCATGTCTGTGGTCAACTTAAAGCATCCAAGAGGGCATGCATATGATGTAGATCCAGGCTCTACAGAGGGGCCTGAGGCAGACCTTTGCAGAATGTCCAACAGTCCAATGTCCAAGCAGTAGCTTTCTGTCATCTGGAGGAGCCTAGTAAGAAGTGCTCTGTTCTGACAAGAGGAGTGGAGTCTCTGAAATATTTTTTATCTGTAGCATCCATTTGCTTGAAGCTGGGAGGTGTCCCAATGGTGGGGTGGGGAGGCCTCCAGTTCTCTGCATCGTAAGTCTGAACAAGGTCTGAGCTGCAGTAGCTCAGGAATGAGACCAAAGTGCTCTCATCACCAGTGCTAGCCAGCCTAGGGCCAAGCCCCCTTCCTGGGCACTCAGGGCTGAAGGAGACAGGTGTGACCCGGTGCTTTCATGAGAGAGGAAATGAGGGAGCAGGCAAGGAAGGCAGGGAAAGAAAGTCAGAGACAGGATCTGCACCATGGATTTGCACGTCCTGAGGGGTCAGCTTCCCCCTGGTGTTCAGGAGAGAGCAGTGTGCTCTTTACACTTACATGGAGTGATTTAGGATGTTCACACTCACATTTGGGGGAAGTCTCTGTTTCTGTCTCTCTGTCCCTGTCTCTCTCTGTGTCTCTTTGTCATTCTATGTCTCTCTCTGACGTAGTAGAGGAACATAGCCATTTCCAACCCCCCCCCCCCTTGTACCACAGGAGTGTCAGTTATGATACACCTCAAGGCCCTCGGGCTCCTGTATGTGAGTGTGAGTGGGTACATGTGTGCGCCCTCGGGCTCCTGTATGTGTGGGTACGCTGCCTTCTTGTGAATCCAGACCTATGCTTCCACAGTGCTTGGTTTCGTTCACTCTCCCACACGTCAGAGTGGCCACTTGGTGCACGCTCCCCCTCCCATCTCCCTCCCTTCAACCCCCTCTCCCTATGTCTTGCTCTTAGCTGCAGATCCTGAGTCCCACTTCCTAGAGAATGTTCAGAAGCTCTGCTGAGTCCCACTCTGTGATGGTTTCACTTCTTAGAGTGGTCTTTTTATTTTATTTTTTTTTCTGGGATGGCCTGTCTCTACTTCCACCCTTTTCTTTGAACCTGCTCAGCACACTCTCTCTTCATGTCTCATCCGCCCTGCCCCTGTCATTCCTGCCCTAGTCACTCCTGCCCCATTCTTCAGTATCCTGGATGATTCTTCTTGTGATAAGTGTGCATTGCTCAGACCAGTTCTCTCGGTGCCCTACAGAAGAGTCTCCACCGCTAAAGGGCTTACATGCGCTCTGAGCGGTGTCTCTCCTTCTGTCCAATTCACTGCTCACCCTTCCTCAGAAAGTGCCTTCTCCAGAGTCCCAGGGCCTGCCTCTGGCCAGTGCTGAGTCGTGGACAGTTCCTGTCTCAGATGATGCCTCCTTCCTAAAACACCATCCCCATCCTGATGTAGACACAACTCTTTGGTTTCTGCCTCCGGCTCACCTTTCCATGCCTCTTGCTGGTTCCTTTCGTCTGGTGTTCAGATGTAGAAACACACAGGACTTGCCCCTTCCCTTGCTGTTTCCCCCTTAGTGCCTGCTACTAGAGTCTCTCACCCACAGGGCACTGATCCGATGACAGACTGAGCCGTAGGAAGCGTCTCAAGGGTGTCTGGTGTCTGGTGCCCTTGAAGCTGAAGAACATGGTCACGTCTGCTTTTCAGGTGCTGGCAGCAAGAAAGACGTGGTCTTTCTCATCGATGGATCCCAAAACGCTGGCCCCGAGTTCCAGCACATTCGTACCCTGATTGAGAGGCTGGTCGAGTACCTGGACATAGGCTTTGACACCACCCGGGTAGCCGTCATCCAGTTCAGTGAGGACTCTAAGATGGAGTTTCCTCTCAACGCCCACTTCAGCAAGGATGAAGTCCAGAATGCTGTGCGCAGGCTGCGGCCCAAGGGTGGGAGGCAGGTCTACATCGGAAATGCCCTGGAGTACGTGCTGAAGAACATCTTCCAGAGGCCGCTGGGGAGCCGGATAGAAGAGGGCGTTCCGCAGTTCCTAGTCCTCATTTCTTCTGGGAAGTCTGCCGATGAGGTGGACGACTCAGCCGTGGAACTCAAGCAGTTCGGCGTGGCCCCTCTCACCATAGCCAGGCACGCAGACCAAGAGGAGCTGGTGAAGATCTCCCTGAGTCCTGAGTACGTGTACTCCGTGAGCACCTTCAGAGAGCTGCCCAGACTGGAGCAGAAGCTACTGACGCCCATCACCACTCTAACCTCACAGCAGATCCAGCAGATCCTGGCCAGTACTCGATATCCTCCTTCAGGTAAAACTTGTGGAAGTGGGGCTGCTTGGGGAGGCGGGGCCGCTTGGGGAGGCGGGGCTGCTTGTTGGCGTGCGTTCTTGCATTCTTGCGTGTGTGCCTGAGTGCGTGTGCCTGAGCATGTATTAAAGTTTTAAGACTAGTATATATTGTAGGCTGAGCACATCTCCCCGTATTAGCAACTCTCTTTTCTTCCTCGTCTTTGCTCTCCTAGGTAGGTGGTTCTCAACCTTCCTAATGCAGCGACCCTGTAATACAGTTCTGCACGCTGTGGTGATTCCCCCGACCGTACAATTATTTGCTTTGCTACTTCATAAATGTAATTTTGCTACTGTTATGAATAATAATGTAAATATCTGTGTTTTCTGATGGTCTTGGGCAACCCCTGTGAAGGGATCCTTCAACCCCTCAAAGGGATCATGATGCTTAGGTTGAGAAGCACTGTCCTAGATAATTTAACTTCTATTTTTTGTGTCATATATACCTCTATGGGTTTTATGTATCTAGAAACATACATCTAGAAACCCACAAATGAGAAAAAATAGTCCTCCCGAGACTGGTATAATTCACTTAACATTAACTAGGTGCATCCGCTTTTCTAAAAACAATGTAATTTTGTTCCTCATGGCTGGAAAATAATTCCATTGTGTATGCAAACCACATTTTATTGAGATTCTTACACTAGCCAGAATGGCCATTAAGAAAAAAGATTAACTCCCTGGTGAGAGTACGAACAAAATGGTGCCTTCCTATGTGCCTGGTGGGAGTATAAACTGGTTTAGCCATAATGGAGATCTTTATGAAGGTTTCTCAAAAAACTAGAAAGAAGTCTTCGTACAATCTGGATATACCATGTCTGGGTGCTTATTTGAAGGACTCCAGATCAATGTACTTCAGCACTCTGTGTGATAGTGAGTAAAGGAACCAACCCAAGTGTTCTGTGACAAAAGAATGGAAAAGAAAACATGTGTATCTCCTGTAGTATTTTTTATATAAAATACACCAGGCTCAATGACCCCCATAATAAGGTGTCTTAGCTTGCTTCCTTTTGCAATGCTGAACACTATGACCACAAAGCAACTTGGAGAGAAAGGATTATTTTTATTTGGCTCATATGTCCTGACCACAACTGATCACTGAGAGAAGTCAGTGTAAGAGCTCAAGCAGGAGCAGAGACAAGTTTGATGGAGGAATGTTGCTTGTTGACTTGCTCGCCATGGCTTGCTCAGTTTGCTTTCTTATACTGCCCAGGCCAAATTGCCCAGATGTAGAACCACCCACAGTGGGTTGGGCCCTCTCACTCTGATTGATCCTTAGTTGAGGAAATGCTCCCACAAACTCGCTCACAGGCCAGCCTTCTCTCTTTACAATGTGGTTCTAGTTTATATAAAACAGAACAAAGCAAAAGCAAAAACAAAAACAAAACCAGCATATAAAAGAATTAAAAATGAAGGGCCCTTCTTTGCTTCCATGAAGTCCTCTCCACCAGCCTAAGAACACCGGGGCACACTGTTAATTAGGTGACTTTTTCTGTCTGTGTGGTACAGGGAGATGGGGGCTGGAGCTGAAGGGCCTACAGGTCTGACTGAGCTTGTGGTAGAGACTATTGTGAAAGACTCAAAGCAGGGGTTCCTTGGTCAGGACCTGGGGCTTCACAGAAGTTTGAGATAATTCTGCATGTGGCCATTGCCATCAGTCTTGTCTAGAAGGAGGAAGGCCTTGGGATAGACTGGAAATGTGTAACTGTCAATCCTACTCACCAGCTCCCAGGGCTGTGGGCCATCCTCGAGGCTTTGGACAACACTCTTCTGTCTGTATGTAGATATAGTTGGTGGAGTACTTTTATCTTTACCTTATCCCATCATAGTCAGAGTATGCCTGGTGCTGAAGTCCTGGGGTGGGGTGTGCTCAGCAGGAGACCCCAAGGTTGTGACCCAGCTCAGCTCCTCAGTTTCCCTCTTTCTCAGTGATGACTTCATTTCATAATCAGCTTGACACTTCACTGTGTAGTATTACACTGTGAAAGCCAGGACTCAAGGCAAATGACAGGTCAGAATTCACCAATGCAAACTATTAGTTTAGTTATAGGCTTTTCTGAGGGGAACTCCAACAGGATTCTCCAACAGGAGAATGTTGCTCATTTCCCCCAAGATATTCTGGTTAATTTTATGCAGGTTGAATATTTTTAATTCAAAATGCTAAGGACCAGAATTGCTTCAGATTTTGGATTCATTTCTGTTTTAGAATATTTGCATACTCATAATGAGCTAATGTGGGCAAGGGACATGAAATTACTTCTGTTTCTTATAGACCTAATGAAACAGTCTGCAGGTAATTTTGTGAAATAAAAAAACAAAACTCAGAACAAAGTAAAAAATTTACAGTCTTGAGTTTTCCACCAGTTAAAAACCATGTCATGTGGAAAAAGGAGAAAAGAATAGTAAAAAGAAAAAAATAATATATGCTATGGATTCACTAAAATACAATTTAACAAGATTCAAGGAATATAAGAAAGCCACTATCTAGGGGCAGATAACATGACTCTGGCATACAACATTGCATTGTGGGAACCCTTTCCCCCATGATGAAGGTGGTACAGCAACAATGCTGGGGAGTCACATGGGGTCCATCTTAGTGCAGGACATGACACAGCAACCAAGTGAGAACACTTGACTTCAGTTGTCTCTCTCTTTCCCCATGATGAGGATGCTGGCCCCAGCGATCCCAGTCTCTCTGGTGATTCATAATCCTGTGGCTATGTTAACATAGGATTAGTTTCTCCACACTCTCCATAGGTTTTATATTAGTAGTAACTCAGGTCACAAGGCCAAAACCAAAACCAAAACCAAAAAAACTAATAATATAAAAACAAAAAAAGTTATCTTAGAGAAAGTTTTAGATGACTTAAAACATTTGAACTAGTGGTTATTAGCTGCATTTAGAATATTGATTTTTTTGTTTAAAATGTGCGTGTGTGTGTGTGCGTGTGTGTGTGTGTGTGTGTGTGTATAGGCCAGAGAACAACTTTTAAGAGTGGTTTCTCTCCTTTTCTGGGATCTGAGCATTGAACTCAGAACATCAGGTATGTTGTTACGCACTATTAACTTGGAAAATCCAATTTTTAACAACTAACTTACAAAAGCTCAACACGTGTGTTGGAATGTCACTTTAGTGTTTGGTCACCATGGAACTGAACTCTATTTTTCTTTTGTCCACAGTGGTTGAAAGCGATGCTGCTGACATCGTCTTTCTGATTGACAGCTCTGATGCTGTCAAGCCCGATGGCATCGCTCATATTCGTGACTTTGTCAGCAGGATTGTTCGCAGGCTCAACATTGGCCCCAGTAAAGTGAGGATTGGGGTCGTGCAGTTCAGCAATGATGTCTTCCCTGAGTTCTACCTGAAGACCCACAAATCACAGAACAATGTGCTTGAAGCCATACGGCGTCTGAGGTTCAAAGGAGGGTCTCCCCTAAACACTGGCAGAGCCCTGGAATTTGTGGCAAGAAACCTCTTTGTGAAGTCTGCTGGGAGCCGGATAGAAGACGGGGTCCCTCAGCACCTGGTCTTATTCCTGGGTGGGAAGTCTCAGGATGATGTGGCTAGGCATGCCCAAGTCATAAGCTCATCAGGGATCGTGAGTTTAGGAATTGGAGACCGGAACATCGATAGGACAGACTTGCAAACCATCACCAATGACCCCAGACTGATCTTCACAGTTCGGGAATTCAGAGAGCTGCCCAACATAGAAGAGAGAGTCATGCTTTCCTTTGGACCCTCTGGGGCTACTCCTCAGCCTCCAGGGGTAGATTTACCTTCTCCTTCCCGGCCAGGTAGGAGCCATTTAATGCACGGTTATTGAATGTGGTGTCATTCGATGCACCGTTATTGAACTGCTTAAAATTAAATAGTAACTCCTTTCTCCTCTCGGGGTTGTGTCCAAAGATATTAGAAGTCAAATATTGGGGGATATTTCATTTGAAATTGTAGAGGGAAATATGTCCTCCAAAGTGTATGGTCACCAATCCTTCAATTTTCCTGAGGTTAACTGTTGGGTCGCTGAAAGGCTTGAGGTAGCTGTCTTGGGCTATCACAATCATTGGCTAGAGCCAGTCAGTCTGTGCACCACTGGATATGGCTTTGGAGTCAGGGCACTCCTCATGGTGAGTTATGTATTGTGGTCAAGGCACATTTTATTCTTTAGACTGATTCAGTCATGGGGATTGTCCTAGTTACATCAGCCTCTCCATATTTCAAATTTTCACCAATGAGACTCTAATCCAGTCCCTCCAGGCTCCTCCCTTTGCCTTGTTCCTCCTCTGGGTGATGCTCATTCAGACACTGGTGCACTCAAATAGGGCTGTTTTCTCTTAAAGATCCACAGTCCCTGTTTGTTCTTTAATTGCCACTTCTGAGCTGTGTGGGAGCATCCTGCATCCCTCATACCATCCCCAATCTCCCATGTTGGTCTAGTTTTGATTAGCTGACTAGAACTGGAAAGTGGTTTCCTCATGCTACAATCTGGGGCATCTCCCATGCTATAGTAGGTCTCCTTTAGTCATTCCTTGCTTTGTCCTTAATCTATCTTTCCTCATTCCTGCTAGAGGATATCTTTTGCTTTTTGACCAAAAAGATAAGGATTATTGACATTTTTCTGAATCACCTGAGTTCACACAATGCTGACTTCATGCCCCTATTAAATTTGCAGCACTAGTCCCTGTTGCCAGGTAACTAGAGCTTGATGGCTGAGTTCTTATGCTTCCTCTCCTCTTTATTTAGGCGACTTGTCATTTTCCCTCCAGTTTTTAGTGTACTGTCTGCAGGATGGAGCTAGAGGAGTGTGGTGTAGAGAGAGCGCTCCTCATGAATGAGCATAGTGGAAACATTAGTTACTTTGATTTGCAGTGTGTGCATTCATACTTTTTTGGAGGCCTGAACTCTCCTCAACTGCCTTGTGATTCACTTGTAGAGAAGAAGAAGGCGGACATTGTGTTCTTGCTGGATGGTTCCATCAATTTTAGGAGGGACAGTTTCCAGGAAGTACTCCGTTTTGCATCTGAAATCGTGGACACAGTCTATGAAGAGGGTGATTCCATCAGAGTGGGGCTGGTCCAGTACAACTCAGACCCCACGGATGAATTCTACCTGAGGGACTTTTCTACCAAAACGCAGATTATCGATGCCATCAACAAAGTCATCTACAAAGGAGGGAGACACGCCAACACCAGGGTGGGCATTGAGCATCTGCTGCGGAATCACTTCGTGCCTGATGCTGGTAGCCGCCTGGAGGAGCGGGTTCCTCAGATCGCCTTCGTGATCACAGGAGGAAAGTCGGTGGAGGATGCTCAGGATGTGAGCCTGGCTCTCACCCAGAAAGGTGTCAAGGTGTTTGCCGTTGGCGTGAGGAACATCGACTCTGAGGAGGTGGGGAAGATAGCCTCCAACAGTGCCACAGCCTTCCGGGTGGGCAGCGTACAGGAACTGTCCGAACTGAGCGAGACAGTGCTCGAGACCCTGCATGACGCCATGCATGAGACCCTCTGTCCTGGTGTGACGGATGTTTCCAAAGGTAACTGCTGTATGCACAGCTCCACTCTTCCTGCTGATGCTGAGAGCAACTTTAGTGCCGCCCTGTGTGTTCCTCAGGCTCATTGCTTTGGACATTTTTTCATGTCCTCGGTGCTCGCTTACTCACTGTTCTAGAAGGTTCTTCCAGGAGGAGAGTCAAAGTCTTATAAGCTTTACTTTTTTCTCCCACTGTTTGAGTCCCCAGGTAGTTTAGACTTGCTTATCTTTAAAAGCATATTTTATGAGACATTTTTGGACTGACCTGGAATTCATGAAATTCCTGAGTAGGCTGGTGCTGGGAGTATAGATAAGCCTCTCAATATGTTTATTGGATAGGTTACCTAGATTGGGGCATTTGTGTTCTGAAGTTCTTTCAATTTTAAACAACAACCTGAGTAAATACCAAACGTACACTATTGTACCCAAATAACTAGCCCCCACAAAGAGCAAGCATTTGTTCAAATAACACACAATTTTGCTTCCTGGCAGTAAGAGGGAGTCAGACCTGGTTGCTTCTCTGGGCTCATTTTGTTCACGTGGAAGATCTCATTTTGTTCTCTATCTGCCTCTCCTTTTGCCAGCCTGTAATCTGGAAGTCATTCTGGGGTTTGATGGATCCCGAGATCAGAACGTGTTTGTGAGTCAGAAGGGCCTTGAGTCCAAGGTGGACACCATCTTGAACAGAATCAGTCAGATACAAAGGATCAGCTGCAGCGGCAACCAGTTGCCCACTGTGCGGGTGTCTGTGGTGGCCAACACCCCCTCTGGGCCAGTGGAGGCCTTTGACTTTGCCGAGTATCAGCCAGAGCTGTTCGAGAAGTTTCGCAACATGCGCAGCCAGCATCCATACATCCTCACAGCTGACACACTGAAGCTGTACCAGAACAAATTCAGGCAGTCGTCGCCTGACACCGTGAAGGTAAGCAAGCCAGGGCCAGGAGCCCTGTGCAGTGCTCTGAGCCAGTCGCTCTGAGCCAGTCGTCGCCTGACACCGTGAAGGTAAGCAGGCCAGGACCAGGAGCCCTATGCAGTGCTCTGAGCTCTTCTGGCTTCTTGAAGACCGTCCTGAGTGATTAGTATTCATCACAGTGGATGGGACAGGGTTGTTAGCACCTGACTTCAAGGACAGTTATGTTCCTAAGGACTGGCCATGATTTTCTATGTCTTCCTCCTCTTGCTAGCTTCCTTTATCCTCCCCCCACCCCAACAAAACGCAAACACACACTACACACAATTTCATAACACACATACATGTAACATACACACTCATCACATAGCATGAACACATAATCACATAGACACACATATACACACATCACACTGTACTGTTCATACATAAGACGTGCATAGCCACCACCATGCACATACACATAACATACAAATATGTGCACCCACCTCACTGCACATATATAAAATAGACACACTCACCACAATGCACATACACACACTCACACACTATGTTACATTACATGCACTCTTTTTTTTTTTTTTTTAACTAAGGCTGCCAAACAAAATACCACAGGCACAGTGCCTTAAACCACAAGGACTTCTTCCTCCCAGTGCTCGAGGCTGGGAGGCCAACATCAAGTAAGACCTGGGCAGGACAGCTTTGCTCTGAAGCCTTGCTGCTTGATTTGTAAATGGCCGCTTCCCCTCAGGTCCTCACATGGTCATCTCTTCCGCTGCTTGTGGCTCTGTCATCTTCTCCTACAGGAGGTCACCTGTTGGGCTAGGGTAGGGGACACTCAGATCTTACACAGCTTGGCTGCTTCTCTGAGGTCCTGCCTGCAAGTGCAGTCATCCAATGTACTGGAAATCAGAATTTCAAATTGTTTTTGAGGGAATACAGGTCATCCTTGGAGACACACACACACTCACTCACTCACTCACTCACTCACTCACTCACTCACACATGCAGACTCATAATTTCTAGAAGCCATATATTATAAGGATGAGAATACAATAAGGCACTTGTCTTGTCATTGTTGCTTGTAGCTTTCAAATCGCAATCAAAAATGGATGTACATCCCTTTATGTTCCACATTGCCCTTGCCCTTGGCCTCCAGTCTCCTCGGCTGTCGAGGAGGGATTTGAACTCACTGTGACTACTCAGTTCCCTTCCGACTGTCTATGATGCTCCCTGTCAGTATGGGTGAGCCTCCACTCCTCCATTGCTTACAGGTAGTCATTCACTTCACGGATGGAGCAGATGGAGACCTGACTGACTTACACAGAGCATCTGAGGAACTCCGGCAAGCAGGTAGGTCCCAGGCAGCCTCCGTGTGAGAAGTAGGCCCTTCCCTGCTGTCCAAGTCAGACTGGCCACTTTACTGAGAGAGACCTGTCAATGCAGTTGTGGGGTTTGGACCACCAGAGGCTCCTGTCCTGCCATCTTGGATCTTCCTTCCCTGCTTGGGCTGTAACATAAGGGTACTGAAGCTTCTTTTGAGCCAGGAATAGCTTTATTGCTAGGTCAGCTTCAGACACATTGACCAGGGGGAACACCCACAGTGCCGGAAGCTTTTGCAAAAGAGTTCAAGTGTTAGTTCATTCAAGGTTGTCACATGCACCAGGGATGGGATGAGCAGAAAGTCATCCCACCATCAGTTTGCAATGACCACAGCTTAGTATGTAGACCACTAAATTAAAATAATGCAACCCATATTAAACACTTAACTTAATATGCACATAATTAATATAAAATAAATCACACAAGCACTTTCCAAGCAGACTTGCCAATGGCTGCCTGAGCAGCCTTGCTTGGTTAGATGAGCTTTGCAATATCCCAGTGCTGACTACCAAACATTTGCCAATGCTAGAGGCTCTAAGAACCCTTTCATAAGGGTAGCATATCAGATACTCTGCATATCAGATTTTTACGTTATGATTCATAACAGCAAAATTACAGTTATGAGGTAGCAACAAAATAAACTTGATGGTTGGGGGGGGTCACAGCAACACAAAGAACCATATTAAAGGGTTGGAGCAGCATTAGGAAGATTGAGAACCACTGTGTTGTAGGGAGCAGAACTATCCAAGCACATTATCTTTAAATAAGACTTATTTATCTATCTGTTCATCTATTGTCTGTCTGTCTGTCTGTCTGTCTGTCTGTCTGTCTATCGTGTGTGTGTGTGTGTGTGTGTGTGTGTGTGTGTGTGTGTACCAAGTGTATTCAGATGTCCTCAGAGGCTGAGGAAGGCACTGGATCTCTTGGAACTAGAGATACAGACAGCTGTGAGCTAACCATTGTGGGTGCTTGGAACGGAACCCAAGTCCTCTTCCAGAGTAGCGCACACTCTTAACCATCTGAGCCATCTTTCCAGACCCACCTAAGCACATTCTATTTATTAGTTCATCCCTCCCCAAACAGTGGAGATGTCACTGCTGTGGACTGACTTTAGATGTGTTAAAACGTCAGTTCTTCCCATGACACACTCCCAGTCTGCAGGGTCAGAGCTGACATGTTACAGATGCCACTTCAGTCACTCAGAGGAGTTAAGTATCCTAACTCTCCCAAAGAAGTGAACTGGTTTCATTAAACACTTGTAGATTACAGCAAATATTTAACTGTGACATTTCCTTTTGAAATAATAAAAAAGGGGACTGGGGGTATACCTCAGTTGTAGAAAGTATGCATAGCACCCATACTTCGTGTTCCCAGTTTGGTGGTTTGATCCCTGGACCACCAAAAAGTGAACAACATGAGCCAGAGAGATGCTCAGTGAGGAAAGGCAGCCACCGCCTAACCTGTTAAGTTCAGTTTCCAAGGGTAGAAGGAGAAACTAATTCCTGAAGGTTGTCCTCTGACTGCCCTGTATGCACAAGACACTTGTATTCCCCTCCCAACATGAATAAATACAGCTGAACAACAACCCCTCCCCCCATTCACCTAACGGAGTAAAACCAGATTCAGGAAAAAATGAAATCCAGCTTTCTAACGCCTAGGTGAGGTATATGGTATATTAAATGGTTCCTTTCTCACAGGTGCCCAAGCCCTGATCCTGGTGGGTCTTGAACGTGTGGCTAACCTGGAGCGGCTGATGCAGCTGGAGTTCGGGCGGGGCTTCATGTATGACAGACCCCTG
This sequence comes from Montemys delectorum, assembly GCA_019843815.1. NCBI lineage: Eukaryota > Metazoa > Chordata > Mammalia > Rodentia > Muridae > Montemys > Montemys delectorum. The sequence continues at coordinate 20,471 of JADRCD010219274.1, forward strand.
CGGCTCAACTTACTTGACTTAGACTATGAACTGGCAGAGCAGCTTGTGAGTCTTTGTCTCCTTTAAAGAGTTTTATACACCCTCACCCCCACCCTCATACACTGGTTTAGATTTTTGGCATGTCCAAGACAGCAAAGCCAGATGTCTTAGTGGCCTGGTGACTGGGGGAAAGGCAGATGGATGTATCACGGACTCCCTCAAGGCTTGCTTTATTGCTGTGTGAGTTCCGGATATGCCATCTGCCTTCTCTGCATGATGGAATCAAGGATATGCAGGGAAAGAGAGACGGAACCCACTTCCAGGTGGAGAAGTCCTCTCCCTGTCTCCCTTTCTGGGCTCTTCTCTCAGTGAGAGCAGTTGCCTCGTGGGATAGGAGTGGGGTCGGGGTGTAGCCAGTGATTCTCAGAGAGTGACTAAGGCTGTAGGAGTGGGAGGGAGTGCTGCCTGGTAGAAGCAGCTTCAGCCTGGAACAGGGGAGCGAGCGCACACGATCAGCACTAACTCAGTGAATGGCAGTGTGTTTGGGATGCATAAGGTCAGGGGCTTGGTGAGGGAGGGATGCAGAGGTGGCTGGTGACCCAGATTGTGGAGATTCTGGCTCAGAGCCCAGGGTGCCACAGGCTGCCTACTCATGGCTTCTCCAGAGGACCCCCCCACCCCCAGGCCAGTCCTGATTTCTACAATCTCAACCGTGGCTCAGAGAAAGGCCGGCTGTGGATTTCTAATTTAGAATGTTCTTTGACCTCAGGTTGTTTCAATGTGTTGATTGGTTTTTTTTTATTTGAGGCTCGGACATAAGGAGGTTATCTTAGTTAGGGTTTCATTGTTGTGAACAGACACCATGACCAAGGCAACTCTTTTTTTTTTTTTTTTTTTTTTTTTTTTTTAAAGATAGGGTTTCTCTGTATAGTCCTGGCTGTCCTGGAACTCACTCTGTAGACCAGGGTGACCTCGAACTCAGAAATCCACCTTCCTCTGCCTCCCAAGTGCTGGGATTAAAGGTATGCGCCACCACTGCCCGGCCCGAGGCAACTCTTATAACAAAAACATTTCATTAGGGCTGACTGACAGGTTCAGAGGTTTAGTCCATTATCATCATGGTAGGAAGCATAGCAGCACACAGGCAAACATGGTGTTGGAGAAGGAGTGAGAGTGCTACATGTTGATCCACAGACAGCAAGGACAAGACTGTTACTGAGCATAGCCTGAGCATAGGAGACCTCAAAGACTACTCCCACAGTGACATACTTTCTTCAACAAGGCCACCCCTCCTAATAGTGCCATTCCTCATGGGCCAAGCATTCAAACACATGATCCTATGGGGACCATGCCTATTCAAACCACCACAGAGGTTATACTGAAAATCTGATCCTTGAATGTCTATGTTAGAAATGGCTGGAAAAATGAGCCTAGTCTAGGATAAGAATTATCATAGTTAATTTTTCTTTTCTCTTCCACCAATGACTTCCCATCCTATGCAGAGAGCTGAGCCGTCAGCCGTGCCTAGCCTTCGAGGGAGTGGCATTAGGTAGCTCACTGTAGCAGATTGGGACAAATACCAGCACCTTGGTGGTTTTCTGTTTTCTCTTCTTGATATTTATTTACTTTTTCCTTGGCAGGACAATATTGCTGAGAAAGCTTGCTGTGGGGTTCCATGCAAGTGCTCTGGAGAGAGGGGAGACAGAGGGCCCATTGGCAGCATCGGGCCAAAGGTATGGCAATGGTACTCTTCACACCACAGGCTAGACTTTACCTCACAGGCTAGACTTCAGGCTCTGGGTGACTTGCTAATATCATGGCTATAGAGAGAGGCAGATGGGCCCTGGCCATATTGGCAATTCTGGGCTCCAAGATACTGCTCTCTGACCAATATCCCTGGTGTGTTGCTGTGATGGAGAAGGCCCAAGTATCTGCCACGTTTCCCTCTTCCACTGGATGGGACAGTCTGCTCTCTGACACATGGCTCTGTCATTTAATAATACAGTGTGAAACCCCAAGCATACCTCGGCAGCCTCACGAAGTGGGTCAGGGGACCCTTAGCGGTTACCTTAAAAGTGAGCCACAGCTCACTTGGAAAAGAAAGCACCTGAGATATCCCAATGGAAAGATCATTACAGAATAGAGATTGAGTGGGAGCATGTTCAGCTCTGGGCAATGCCCATTGCCACGATGCGTGTCCCCACGGCTTCACCGAGCAGAGCCACTGCTGAGGCGCTTTATGCAGACCACAGGTGACATGGAAACTCATGTGCTTTATTTCAGGGTATCTCTGGGGAAGATGGCTATCGAGGCTACCCAGGTGATGAAGGCGGACCGGTGAGTAAAAGCTCCCCTGCCCCTCCAGTTTTTACTGGCTCCTGCTCTTCCCACGTGGGGACTGAATGGTGGAGTTTGTAGCCCGTCTGGTGGCTGGGGGCTTTCTCAAAAGGAGAACATTTTTCTCTTAACTTACTTAACTCTCTTCCTTTCATTCCTGTGCTAAGAGCGGTGAGGATCTTTGAGTGTGATGAGCGTGTGTGTGGGGTGCAGGGGGAGACTGGCTCTGTTCAGAGTGGAGGAAGGTTAGACTGGGGACCACCATGTATGGTGTGCTCAGTGCCCACCAAGTATATGAGCAGAAACTGGTGGTGGTAGGCACTCCTAATCCCAGCTTTTGAGAGGCTGAGGCAGGAGGATGATGAGCTGCTGAACTATTATATAGTGAGACTCTGATAAGTCTGTGAGGCTCTGGGACCCTAGAATAAGGACTGGGATATGGGATGGGGGTGAGGGGGCTCCTGGCAGAGTAAGTGAGGTCTCCAGGTGTCTAGATCAGATAAGAATGTCAGTGTTGACCCTGTTGCCTTGGGACAGCTGGAAACCATGTCAATATAGTGCAATGGTCAGAGGAAAGAGCAGTACCCCCTGGACACTGCAGCCATCCCAGATCCTACTCCCCAGCCCATGAAGTTGTGAATTCTTGCTCAGTCAGGAGCTGGGGGAGTGACGTTGTTGGTACATGTAGCTTGCTTACAGTGAAGCCTTCTGGTGCTGCATGCTATTCTTTGGGACAGAGTTAGAAGAGACACCAGACAGGAGATTCCTGCCTGCAAAATGCCTTTGTTCTCTTTACAGGGTGAGCGAGGGCCACCGGGTGTGAATGGCACACAAGGTTTCCAGGGCTGCCCAGGCCAGAGGGGAGTGAAGGTACAGTATGGACTTGTATGTAGGAGAGTCAGCTCAGTGCATGCTGGGAGGATATGAGGTCTCCATGTGCCTTGGGGAGGGAGGGTAGCAGGCTGGGGGGTTCTCCATTCTCAGAGCCCAGGAGCTAGGGTCACTCGCCGAAGGTAGCTCAGCATTGGGGTGGGTCAGGAGTCCAGAGCACAGGCTATCACTGGAAAGGAGCCTGGGTGGAGACATAGTTTCCTATGGAAACATTTAGCAGCCAGGAGTCAGTTGTGAAGTGCAAGGTTCTGGCCGGGCCCTAGGAGGAGTCAGGGAAAGAGATTCCTGAAAGAACCGCACTGCATAGGATTCCAGGGTCGGCTGCTTCTGACTTGAAGAGCAGGAATAAAAGGGAAGGGCCAGCACACTGCAAGTTATGCAACTGACCTTCTGTCTTTGGAGCTGCCTCTCCTTCCCAGGGAGAAAGACCACCCAAGTGTTCACCTCCAGGCAAATTCACTTTATAATACCCCATCTGGCCATGAGAGAGGAGGCAAGCCAGGATGTATGTTTAATGTATAGACCCTCACAACCAGGGCTATTCAGACACAGGTGAAGGGGCATCCTTTAGCTTCTGTCCCGAAGAACTGGCTCTGTATCATTCATGTTTCTTCTGTCCCCTTCCCTTCCAGGGTTCTCGAGGATTCCCAGGCGAGAAGGTACTCAAGTTTGTTCGTTTTAATGGAAACTTCCCCGATGCTTCTTCTCCCTCGCTGGGATAACTTGTTCCACTCACTGTCTGCCCTTTTTCTTCTCAGGGTGAACTGGGAGAAATCGGCTTGGATGGTCTGGATGGTGAAGAGGTGGGTCGCTTTACCTTCCACGTCCCAACTGCTTCTATTCCCGAGGTCCTGGTCACCAGCGGTCCATAGGAGCTGTCACACATTGTACAACCCCCTCTCATTGTCCTTACAGGGAGACAAGGGGCTGCCTGGTTCATCTGGGGAAAAGGGGAGTCCTGGAAGAAGAGTAAGTGTGCTCCTCTCTCACTGATCCAGAGAGGGTGGGGGGCATAACACCTTCTCCAGGGATCAGTTAGCATTCTTCCCACGGGGTTTCCTGGTAGATGTCTGAGTGATGTCCCCTCTCAGCTGTGACACTCTATATGTTATTTCCTTGTTGGAAAGCATGCTCTACAGGGTGGAGACTGAGTCTTTTCTGTTGTAAACACATTTCTCAATGCCTGGGGCTAAGAGGCTCCCCAGAAAACATTTGCGGACTAGCCAAGCACATCAGAAATATTTTGACATGATTTGGGAACTAGAGAGATGGCTCAGCAGTTAAAAACATATATTGACCATACAGAGGACCCCAGTTCAGTTCCTACATCTCAGATAGGATGTTTCATAACTGCCTATAACTCCTATTCTGGGGGATATGATGCCCCCTTCTGGCCTCTGCAGATGGTGCACTCAGGTCCGCACACACAGATAGACATGTAGACATACGTATAAGGAAAATAAATCTTAGGAAAGGAATGATCTTTTCCAGCTTCATGCTAAATGGGAAAATGGCAATAGGTGTTCTGATGAGACTTACAAAATGTGGAACGTGATTTTGATGAACGATGTAGAGGTCTAAGGTGCAGCTTGAGGGTTATAGTTAGTAAATATCATTATATTAGAGATTCTGGTTAGAATAGCACACACCAGCTAATTGATCACAGAAACAAAGTAGTGGGACAATAGATACAATAATTTCTTCACCATAGCAACCACATATATATATATATATATATATATATATATATACACACACACATATATACATATATGTATATGTGTGTGTGTGTGTGTGGTGTGTGTGTGTGTGTGTGTATACATGATGTCATGTTATAGATCTCAAATACTCTTTAAAATACTTGTCAAAGATCCACCAGAAATATCTAGTTTTAAGATTCTGCTGTGTGATTGGTTTAGGGTGACAAAGGACCCAAAGGAGAAAAAGGAGAGAGAGGAGATGTCGGAATTCGAGGTGACCCGGTAAGGGAGATTTCTTGATTTCTGATTTCAAGGGAGGAGGCTTATGAGGGAAGAGAAAAGGGGTTGTTCACATTTTGAAATTGCTTTATGATGTGCTGATAAAATAGGAGATTTGTCTTGTCCTTTCAATTTTGGGGTCATTGGAGATGATTTGTTTCCAATACAACAAGCATTTTCAAGTCACTCGGTAGGTGGGTCTCCCAGGCTCTTCCAGAGATGCCCTCTGGACACATTTGCCTTAGAATGTGACCTATGCAGCTTTCTGGTTCATGAATTTGTAAACCCTTTAAGCAAGGGACCCTTGCTGAGATGGCCTGTTCTGCAGGTCACCCTCCTCTATGGGAGAGGATGGAATGTGAGGCTGAGTGTCCCCAGTAGTGAAGGATTTGTGCCACCCCACTGGGGCCACGGTTAGGCTCTGGGTGTTAGCTGGATAGGAGGTGGCTTGAAGGACTGTCTTTGAGAGCCTTCCCTTCACTTTGTTGCTAAGAATTCTAATGGCTGCAGCTTTCTTTTCTATGGGGCTCATTGGACGAATCCTGTTGTCTTTCAGGGTGACTCTGGGCGAGACAGCCAGCAGAGAGGACCCAAAGGAGAGACAGGCGACATCGGACCCATGGTACAGTGATCCATTTCCAGAGACCCTCTGTGCTCAGGGCAGCAAACTGACTCGCACGTCATTCACACCTCACCAGCTGCCACCCTCATGATCTCTCCAGAGAGTCTGTGAAACCAGCAGCACTGTCTGCCAAGGCTGGCACCTGGGTGCCCGGGAAGGCAGCCTCTGTGGGACTGGGCATCAGGGCTGCTCCCAGGCAGCTGGTGTGCCCTGCAGCTGTGTGCAGAGAGCTCTGGTGAAGCCAAAGTCTTAAAGGGGGTGATGGTGACCCTAAGCCTGATGCTTCCCAAGTATGCCTCTGTCCTCCTGTAGACAGGTCCTTCCCTGGGAATAGACCTCCCCGCCCCATGTCTCCAGCAACACACTCTGGGGTTTAATGTTTTTCTCTGCAGGTGAGAATTTCATGTTAACTTTTTACCCCCCACATCAGGGTCTCCCAGGCAGAGATGGCATCTCCGGAAGCCCAGGAGACCCTGGGAAGAATGTGAGTACCTTGGGATGTTGGGTTCTGCTCAGTGGCAAGGGCTTGGTGCACAGTGCCTGGCACTCTGCTAAGGTGCAGCTCCTTGCCGGGGGTGGGGGAGGTGGCGGTGTGTAGAGGCATTCCTGAAACCATCTATCTGTCTATTTTAGGCTGTACAGGTACAGTACTAAAAACAGGACCATTTGCACTGATCTGAAATAAGGAGGTTTTTATGTTTGACTTAACGTTGCTGCCATAGATTGTTTGCTGGTTCAGTTCTGAAGGTTTCAGGGAGCACGGGTAGCTAGCAAGGACATCCACGCTTGTCTTCTCATGGAGGAGGGGAAGGCAAGATGTGGATCTTGCCACCAAATCAGCTGCTGATAGGACATTTTCATTCTTAGCTTCCTCCACCACCTTTCCTTAGTCCTTTCTCGCTCCTTCAGTCCTCTGTCCTTTCCCTCTGTAGAGAACATTGAACACTTAAAAGAAAAATAAGGTCTTTGCTATTTTCAAGTATTTGGTCAGCTCTTGCCCATAAGTAGCTAAAAAACCAGAACAGAAATGCTAAAGCTGCTGATGGGGGACATGGGGAAGAAGGACGAAGTCGCAGATTGTTTGTATAATTGCTTCCTTTATTTATGCCACTCACGGAAGGGAAACTTAGGCACAGTGTGGCTTAGCTTTTGTGTTTCCAGTCCATTCTGGAGCATGTGTCGTTCAATAGCGTGTTCTGTACTCACGGAAGAAATGTGGAAGCCAAGGTGAAGTTCATAGCCCTTTATGATGGTGCTTGAGAGCTGCCCAGGAGAGCAGAGAGCAGGGTCCCCGTAGCTGGAAGAAGTGGAAGAAGAGGCCAGGAGGTTACAATCCTTAGGGGAGTTCAGGAAGTTAGTGGGTGCCTAGAGTGGGTCTCTGCTCAGAAATGAACAGAGCGGGAAACATGGAGGGCAGGGGTAGACAGTTCAGGACGGGGTCCTCAGCACTGCTGGGCTCAGTAGCTGACCATCACAGAGAGTTCTTGAGGTATGGGGTTTTCCAGGGGAGTGACTCCTTTGTGCTCAAATGGCTTCTAATTTTTTAAAAACAAAAATTAAATTGTTACCTTCAGTTTGAACATCAGACTGGAGAGCTAGCTCAGTCAGCCAAATGCTTAGCAAATAGACTTGAGTTTGTTCCTTAGCACATGTGTAAAAGTCTGGGGTGTGGTGGTAGGTTAATATGGTTGAGCCATGCAGAGACAAGAACTGTTCTCTAGGCTTTTGCAATGCAGCTCTCAAAATGGTCTGAGGACATGACTGAAATTCCAGCTGAGGGTACCGTCATGTATGCTACCATGCATGGGTGAGGCAGAAACTGCTGTTGGAATCAATTTAGGGGCTCACTAAGTGGCAGGAGACGGAACACAGTAAATTTGCCTCAGGGTAAGGACCAACAGAGAGGCCTTTTGTTCCTTCCCTCGCTGCTGTGCCAGACACAGATCAAGATGTGCTCCAGGGTGTTAGAGCGCTTCTCAGCTGCCTCTCCTGGCCTCTGCAAGCTGCCAGGGAGCAATGAGACAGGAGACTGATGGAAGTGCATGGGCCTTAGGGAGGAGCCGGGATTAGTTGCTTCTCTCTGCAGGACAAGAGCACCGATCCTAGGAAGGAGACCAGCATTGTGGTGGCTGCATAGTGGCCAATTGCTGGGCAGATCCCCCTGTGGGTAGAGAATGTGACTCCTAAGTTGACCAAGTTCCTGAGCTTGAAGAGACAGCTTAGCATGCCAGCAGATCCCCTCCCCCAACTCTCCATTGGAGCATTCATGAGGTGGGGAATCCCTGGGTCCTTCCGCAGCAGGCTCACATTTTCAAACGAAGGCTCGCCCCTGGAACATCCACAAGAAGCTGCCAAGACATGAGCCCAGCTTTCAGGTTCTCGTGTGTGCACTGGGGTGGCTCTTGTTGTATTTGGCCGGGAGGGTTGAAAGCCCAGACTCCCTTCAATGCAGCAAAGCATCTTGACTCTGCTTAGTTAGAGCAATGGGCAGGATCTCGTTCCTGTTTCTCATTCTTCTCTGGGAACTGGCTGGGATTCTGCAGCCAGAAGCCATTATTTTCCTTGGCAGGTCAGAAGTCATTCCCAACCATTCACTGGAGTAACTCACAGGCACAGCATAGAAGTAGAAACTGCTAGGGATTGGGGAGGAAGGGTGAGCGCACCAGCCTCCTAGGTGTAGAGGCTAGTTTCTAGCATGGAGCTTGCACTACAATGGGTAGATACATGTGTCAGGATTCAGCATCCACATCACCCCCTCAAGACATGTGCCTTCTTCCACAGGGTGGCTTTGGCCGAAGGGGACCTGCAGGAGCTAAGGTAGGCCACTGGACTGACTTGGTATGTCTCTTGTCTCTTACCTAGACTTCCAGGAGTCTTCTGGACACAGTCATCCCAGGGATTAAGATATTGTCCCTGGCCATCAACTTACAGAACTCCTCCCCTTTTCTCTATCAGTCTCTCAAACTCCGCCTCTTCTAGGATAGAAGGTGTTTCATGTGGTTTCCGGAGGGGAGGGGGAGGGAAAAGGCTAACAGGCTGGGGACTGGGCAGTCCTCTGCCAGGCGTGTCCATGTATCTGGCCATCTTGCCTGTGCCAGAGAGGATTCAGTCCCAAACACCCTTATTTATCAAAGCTGTCCCGTGGAACAGGCTGAGAGAGAAGGCTGCTGCCCCGTGTGAGGTTCTGTGTGAGGTTTTTGCCCACACCGCCACCATCTGTACCCTTTCCCCAGTCCAGAGCAGAGAGCTGGTTTTGTTTACCTCCTTGTCTTGTTTCCAAGGGCAACAGAGGCGGTCCTGGCCAGCCAGGCTTCGAAGGTGAACAGGGTACCAGAGGCTCACAGGTCAGTATCCTGGCATGCCTTGTAGTGTCTCCTCGACCCTTGTGGCTTTGTCTTAAATGAAGGTGATGGCCATGTGACACAGATTATGCCTCAAGTAATGATTCCATAGCTCTCAGAGCACTCACCTATTGTGTAATAATTTTAAAATGTTTTATTAACCCCAAAGGAGGCATTGTACAGTCACTCTCTATTGCTCTCTACCTTTGGGGCCCCATCAACCCCAAACTGTTGTCCCCCACCTCTGCCATTCCCACATCTTCCCTCACCCTTATAGACCCCTCATCTGTCATCCTAAGTCCATCATGTTTAACTCCTATTGCCCTCCACTCCTATTGCCCCACCCCAGGTGCTGCTAACCCCTACTGCCCCTCCTCTTTACTCCCCCTCTCACCCCTGTAACCCTCAACCTTGATGCTCCCTACCTGTGGCCAACACTGTTCCTCCTGTCTTCATGAATTTGCCTGTTCTGGACATTTCATATAAATGGTATCAATAGGTGGATTTTACGTTTGGTTTCTTTCACGTAGTATAGTTTTCTGAACTCTAGACATGTTATAGCACCTGGCATAATTGTATCCCTTTCACTGGCTGAGTAATATTCCATCACATGGATGGGGAAGAGTGTTTTGTTTTTATTTTCATTCACTGGTGGCTTGGCGTTTGAGTTGTTACCACTCTGGTTATTGAGATCCAGATCAAATGCACTCACCTGTGACATGACCTTTTCCCCTCCAGGGTCCACCTGGCCCCGTTGGTCCCCCAGGCTTGATTGGGGAACAAGGAATTCCCGGACCTCGGGTAAGCATCTGAGTGTGACAACCGGACTGTGTTGGCTAGTGGAGCTGATGTAGGCTTGGCTGGTGGTGTGGAGTCTGCAGGAGTCACTCTGTGACTCTGTGGGCGTAAGTGGGCAGTGCAGGGCATCGTTGAGTGCTCGGGATTTATGGGTAAGATTGGCCTCTGACCGGGGACAGTCAGGATCTTAAGTCTAGATGGTTGTTACTTTATGCAGACTCTTCTCTTTGCCTTATAGGGAGGTGGAGGTACGGCTGGGGCTCCTGGAGAACGTGGCAGAACTGGTCCACTGGGGAGAAAGGTTTGTCTGGAGAACAGTAGGGCTTTGCTGAACTGGGTGTTGCGGCCTCCCCGCTGCCTGCCTTCTTCTCTGCCTCTTCCTCTTTAGCCTGACCCCTGTGCACCAATGGTCACAGACATAACCCCAGTTTTCTCCACTGTTCACACATGTACGTTCCAATTAGTGGTGGTCCACACCTTTAATCCCAGTGCTTGGAAGGCAGAGCCAGGCGAATCTCAGTGAATTTGAGACCAACCTGGTCTGTATAATGAGTTCCAGGACAGCTAAGACTATATAGAGGTCTCAGAACACTCCTCCCAAAATGAAACAAACAGAAAAGGTAGACACTGTAATCTCAGCACTTGGTGGGAACTTGGGGCAGGAGAATTACTCTAAGTTTGAGGCCAGCCTAGTCCACATGGTGAGATCACACACACACACACACACACACACACACACACACACACACACACACACATAGTCAGTATTTTGTTTGATTATTCAATTTTTATTAAGTTTTTAAACAGTATCTATCTTTTACCTGTCTATCTATCTATCTATCTATCTATCTATCTATCTATCTATCTATCTATCAGGTGTGTGGTTGTGTACATACCATACTCGGTATATAAAAGTCATTAGACAGTTTGGTGGGATTTGATTCCCTTGTTCCATCACATGGGATTTCGGGCTTGAACTCAGGTTGTCAGGCTTGGCAGCAAAAGCCCTTTTACTTCCTGAGTCATTTAGCCAGCCTGTGCATTTGGCATTTTTAAAATTTATGTATAACAGTACTCATTTATAGGGCACAATTTAATAATTACATAATACATAGAATGGTAAAGTCAGAAAAATGGGCATTTCTTTGACTTGGGGGCACTTGAAACTCTCTCTTCTGAATATGTTACAAATTGTAAACTACAATCATCCCACGGTGCCCACTAGCTCATTCTCCTCCTGCCTAAACTGCATGCTGGTACCTGTTACCCAGTTATGCTCTGTCCCACAATGCTCTGTCCCTAACGATCGTGGGTGTCCACTCTATGGCGACATCAGCCTTTGCCGCTTCCTGTGTGAGACAGCATGCAGCACTCGTCTCGCTGTGCTTGGCTGATTATGATTAAAATCTGATTTCACAGAAACCTAAAGGGTGACGACGTATGAGGCACCTTCCCCTTGACATCACTGCCCCCGACATCAGTACAGCAAGTGTGGGGCTTGGGTCCCCATGAGCTGGCCTCCACTCAGTGAGTCACCCTTCTTCTCCCCATGTAGGGTGAGCCAGGAGAGCCAGGGCCAAAGGGAGGCACCGGGAATCGTGGACCGCGTGGTGAGACGGTAAGAATCCCAGTGCCCTTACAGTGGGGCTCCCTGACTGGGATGAGCGACACACAAAGCATCTTAGACTTGGAGAGGTCTGCGGCGTCATTTGGATTATTCAGAATACGGCTGAATGCTGCTCATTTCAAAAATGAGTTTTATTTCCCTGGCAGCTTTGCGAGCGAAAGGGAAATCCATAGGCTGTTGGGAGTTTTCCTAAAATGAGTCACTCTTCTGGAAGACTCTGTAAAAGGACCAGACACCAGATCATTATAATCCCAAGCTTTAAAATACTGATATGTCTTCCCAACACGATCCTCTTGTAGGATAGTTAACAGCGTTCACTCTGAATGCCTCACATGATGGTGGGTGCAGGCCTGGGGATACAGAGCCCAGGTGTTTGGAGGAAGGCTATCTGGAAGGGGTGTCAGGCTAGGACGGGAAGGGCCTGGGGACTGGAGAATATGACCTATGCACAGAAGGATCAGGTTGTCTGAGAGCTTAAGGTCAGAATTCCTGTGAGGGAGACTCACAGAAAATGCTCACATAGATCTGTGTATTGCTACGAACACGCCTTTGCTCACACCTGTGAAGGAGGGCCCAGAGATGGAAGGCTTCTTTCTCTTGCCCTCTGTCCCCAAACACTCATACATTCCCCTTCTGTTTAGGGGAGAGTGTGACATGTTGGCTGTGATGCAATGGCTTGCAGTAACGACCTCTCTGTTCCTCGTAGGGAGATGACGGGAGAGACGGGGTTGGCAGTGAAGGACGCAGAGGCAAAAAAGTACGTATCTGGATGGCTTCCACCATCTTGTATCAACATTGATTTTAGATGGCTTTAAGTTAGGACCTGATATTGAGGTGTTTGTTGCCTTTTACAGGGAGAAAGAGGCTTCCCCGGGTATCCGGGACCAAAGGTGAGTGACCAGAGTAATGGGGTGTGCGCACTGTTTCTGGATAAGCCTGAACTGAAATCAGAATACCTCAGCTTTAGGCTTGGGTCAGCCACTCATGGCAGGGTCATGCTGGGAAAGTCTCTGAGCTCTCTAAGATGCTCCTGTCTGTGTGGATGGAGTTGGCAGTGCTCACTGTCCACGACGCTTGTTAGTTATGTGGACGGCGGGAGCATCTGAGACCTGCAAATGCCATAACCCATCTGGCAGGAATGCCAGTGATGACATAAACCCAGGCTGTCTGTAAATGGCACCAATACACTGGAACCATTTGTAGATGTGAACCTGTTAACTCTTTGGAAAGTATGGTCCAGATGCTCTGCTGGGTCTTACCCCAGGGACACACACACACACACACACACACACACACACACACCCAACCCAGCAGGACCTTCTGTTGAAGACCTTGATGTGTCACTTCTTGGCTCTCTTCCCAGGGTACCCCTGGTGAGCCAGGGGCAGATGGACCACCAGGACCCAAAGGCATCAGAGGTCGAAGGGTAAGTTCACCCACGCCTGGCTGCGAGTAGGAATGAGCAGGCTCATGGCCACGTGATGGGATGCTGAGATGTTTAAGAACCATCCTCTTCTTTCTCAGCCTGATCAGCGACAGCCTCGGTGGCAGAAGGGAATTCCAGGTTTCAAACCCGTGTTCTCACAGCCCATGAGAGCTGTGTTCTGCAACTGCCTCCCTTCAGCCATGACCTCTTGTGGGGAGGGCTTGACAGCTCTTTCTCTGGCATGTCTCAAAAGTCACGAGCCCAGGGATTACCCCATCATGCTGCCAGAGGGGCTTAGGTCTTGGGCTGTATGGTGTCCTGACTATTCAGATGTGAGGAAGCAGGACTTAATGAGGCCTGCTTAAGAAGCCCATAGCCTTCAAGGTGAGCCATGCCTGGGCTATGGGTTCCTCATTACCTGGTTGATAAGATCCCTCAGTGTTGATTCTAGATTTCTCTCTTCAGTGATCATTCGCTTCCCCTCCAACATTAATTGGACAGAGTCTCAATTCATGGCCAAATATAATAATACTACTAACAGCTGTTTTCAGCCAGAAATATAATTAATAACAATAATTATGCAGTGAATTTGATTATGCAGGAAAGACAGTCCATCTAGACCATTTTGAGATGGGCTAGTGGTGTCCATGGACAGTTATCTGATTGACAGTTCTAATTCTCTTGGATACTCAGAGGGATTTTAGTGATGGTTTGGGATAACCATCTATCTTACCTGAGCCTGCCAAACTGTACAGTGTGAAAGCTCAAAGAAGCTCTTTCGGGTCCTTTATCCTTACCCCCGAATTTTGGAGACTTCTCATGGTGATGGGTAGTTTGGAATGGGTTCCTCCTATCACCATTCCCCCCACAGGAGCTAAGAATGCTCCATCTTTTACCTCCTCTAGGGAAATTCAGGACCTCCAGGGGCAGTTGGACAGAAGGGAGACCCTGGCTATCCAGGACCATCTGTAAGTATCCATCCAATTGCTAACGAGTCACTATGTGGAAGAAAGCATGATGGGCGCCTTACGTCTAATCTCTGAAAACTCCCAACCACCTTCTTCCCTCAAAACAATTCCCTACATATGTGTTATTTGTTTACTAAATGTATTACCTTCTGACACTGCAACGGGTAAAAGCATACTTGAGTTTAGAAATAATAAGCTTTGAAAAATGTTTTAAACGGGGACCAGGAATGTAGCTCAGTGTCAGAGCATATACCTGCCATGAGCAAGATCCTGGATTTTGTTCCTAGAACCATAAACAAGAAAATAAATAGCATTTTTGTGGTACTAGGAATTGAACCCGAGGCCCCATTCCTATCAGGCAAACACTCTTCCACTGAGCTATAACTATTGTTTTATATGCTACTCTGTGATCCAGGGCATATTATAATATTTGCCTTTATAATTTCTCACTATAGGTTTGTTCAGACAGAGCAAGTTGCAGTACAGTTGCTTGTATCGTATAGAAGTGGCACAACTAGACCAAATCTGAATTTGGGGAGCACTTTTTTTGTTTATAAAATCCCTAAGGGAGCCACTAACTCAGTGTTTAAAATCTATCAGTCATGCTTTCCTCAGAGCCCAGAAGGAATCTTTGTCACTAATACTACACTTCCCATATTTGGTTTGCCCCTCTACTGAAGTGCGTGAAGTTCAAGGAAGAACGGACAACACAGACCAGAAGTGGGCCAACCTCTCCTACAGGGAGAATTTGAGGGGTTGGGTTCCTCAAAGGCAAGCAAAGAAGGCTAAACCTTTGCATGTGATGGAGGCAGACTGAGTGGTGATACAATAAATGGGGTGTGCTGATCCGGTTATTTTGGTTACTAGCCAAGAGAAACTGCTTCAGGGAAAACCAGGCAACTATCCCCAAAGTTTGACCATCAGGTTGACAAAACATGGGGACAAAACACAGAGGTCAGTCATTAGTCTGTCTCTATTGCCTAGGAGATGAGGTACTTTTGACATGGAGGGGACAACGTGATAATTCCTCACCTATGCTTCCTCAAGGGCAGGCTGTGCTGAGCAAGCATCCTAAAGGAAGCTGTGCCCTCAGGGGAAGCTGTTTTTATTGCTCAGAGCAGTTGAGAGGGACCCAGTGGTTGTGGTTAGAGTCACGAGTTACATGGGTGAACAATGTGCTACCAGGTAGGAGGAGTGGAGCTTCTTCAAAGCGAGCTCACCTCGTAGGGAGGAAAAACACTTTGTCTTCAAAAGTGTGTTTCTTCTGCTCCAGTGGTGGAATGCAATTTAGACAGAGGGGCTGTGAATGCTGAAGGCCACACAGTGTTTGTTGCCCTTCTCTTACTTCCCGTTCTGTTCCTATGGCTAAAGGATGGCCTTTTTGTCTCTTTATTATAATTATTTTGTTTGTTTTTGTAAAGATTTACTTATTCATGTTATGTATACGAGACACATCAGAAGAGGGCATCGGATTCCATTATAGATGGTGGTGAGCCACCGTGGAGTTGCTGGGAATTGAACTCAGGACCTCTGGAAGAGCAGCCAGTGCTCTTAACCGCTGAGCCATATCTCCATCTCCTCATTATAATTCTTAACACACATTCATTGTACAGGCCATTGGGTTCCACTCTGACATCTCCACTTGCATCCACACTGTGATTCAGTTGTGCCCACTCTCTCTTCTCCCAGCCCCTTTCCCTTCTTAAACCACACCACATACATTTGCTTCCTCTCGTAGACTTTTGTTGCTTTGTTTTACAGGGTCACAAGGGCAACCGAGGCGACTCCATTGATGTAAGTAGTGTGTGTCCAGAGGGAACCGTTGTCTTACATGCCTGTCATCTGCTCTTCCTAACACTTTGATTTCCTCCACAGCAATGTGCCCTCATCCAAAGCATCAGAGACAAATGCCGTAAGTACTTGCTCTTCTGTTGCCTGTGGCACATCATGCCTTTACTTTCACCATTCTCACCCTGAAGACCTGGCTTTCATCCTCTCTTCTCTTTGTTTCCTTTATAGCTTGCTGCTATGGTGAGTACTGGTGACTTCCCATTCTTCTGAGGAGAGACGGGGCTCCTCTGTGGTGAGTAGGGCTTATCGCTGAAACCCTAATTTTCCACAGGGCCTCTGGAGTGCCCTGTATTCCCAACAGAACTCGCCTTTGCCCTGGACACCTCTGAGGGCGTTACTCAGGACACCTTCAGCCGGATGCGAGAAGTGCTTCTGAGCATTGTGGGAGATCTGACCATTGCCGAGAGCAACTGTCCGAGGGGTGCTCGAGTGGCTGTGGTCACCTATAACAATGAGGTGACCACAGAGATCCGGTTTGCTGACTCCAAGAAGAAGTCTGCTCTCTTAGACAGCATCCAGAATCTCCAAGTGGCCTTGACCTCTAAGCAGCAGAGCCTGGAAACAGCAATGTCATTCGTGGCCAGAAATACATTCAAACGCGTGAGGAGTGGATTCCTGATGAGGAAAGTGGCCATTTTCTTCAGCAATAAGCCTACGAGGGCATCCCCCGAGCTCCGAGAGGCTGTGCTCAAGCTTTCAGACGCGGGGATCACACCCTTGTTCCTTACAAGCCAAGAGGACCGACAGCTCATCAACGCCTTGCAGGTCTGTGCTCCATGCTTTGGCTCCCCCTCCCTCTCATCTTTGAGAAAGCTCTAAGGAATGCTATGTTCTCTATGTAGAATTTGTGTCTTTTGGCTTCTGAAAGGTCTGAGTGGACTGGGATGGTTGAGATCTCTTGTGAGGTGTCTAGGGAAGCCTATGGCTTCAGCCTCAGCACCAACATCTGGAGGACTGTAACTTACTCCCTCCAGGTCCCACCGTACATGGTAGTAGCGCTGGCTAGGTAGCAAGGCTCTTGCTGGCCAAGTAGGGGTTGCTGGTGTGGGTGGATTCTGTCTCTCAGTGGAATGGAACAGTTCTGGCTCCTCACCAAGTAGCTCAATTTGACTTTTATATGACCCTATTATATATATGACCCTATAACATGCTGCTAAACCTTTTACTCATTTTTACCTTATGGGTTAGAAGATCTTGGAGTTAGGGAGGGTCTCAGTTAAATGGAGAAGCTGCTGGGCCACTAGTTTCTAAGGCTTATATACTGGGTATAGTTCACTCCGCTCTGTTCTGGAGACTCTCCTGAGCTGGCCATTAGGACCTACAGCCTCTCAGTGAGGTCCTCAAAATATGAGTGGCCTCGGGATCCTCCCAACCCTGTACTGTGCCAACCTTTTCTTGGCTAGCTCTCTCTGCCAGTCTATGCAGAGGATACATCCTGTTCTCACTTGTATATCTTTAATTGTAACTGGCCAGTACAATATTCAGGACCACTTCTAGTAGTAGTCAAGACACATGGGCAATAGATACAAAGGACATTGACCTGACCCAGAATTAGGTGCTCCCAGTCCCCGTTGCCATCTGCTTTACACCACGCTCTGTAACCCCTTTTTTGTGTCTTGGGTCTCTCTCTTGTGAGACAGGGCTGTGGGATCCAGGCTCTGTGCCTTGCCAGCTGGGAGCACCACTTTCTGTGTCAGCAAGCTATGGCTTGCTTAGGGCCACTGTCCCTCAGTGTTTATTCTGCCAAACTGCAGCCTGGTTTGGAGCCAGACGCTGGGTTTGGAGTTCAGTATTAAACTTGGGCTCCTGGCCCTGAGTTCTTGCGAGGGAACAGTTTTGTTTATTTTACTTTGTGTTCATTTATTTTGAGGGGCCCAGAAGCACACGTGACTCCACAGATCAGAAGGGAATCCCTTGCCCATTTGTATCAGTTACTCATTATGTGGATGCCATGTGCCCATCACTGTGATGGGCGGGATGTTTTCATCTCCAAGGAGGGATATTCTTGTTTGCCTTGTCTAACCTGGAGAGAGGAGAAAAGGGGTGGATCAGTGTTTGCTGCCACTGTTAAAACCACTACCATAATATTTTAGCCCCCAGTGTTTGTCAGGGGCATATCAGACACTTTGTTTAGTGTCTAATTGATCATCTGAGCAACCAGAGTCAATAAGGTGCTGTGACATGGGGAAGTTTATCTCATTGATTTTGTCCTGTTGTTACTGTGTTTTCATAATGGCTCCTTCTGTGTGTATCTCCCTTTGTCTAAACCAGATCAATAACACAGCAGTGGGACATGCCCTGGTTCTGCCTGCAAGGAGGGATCTCACAGACTTCCTGAAGAATGTCCTTACCTGCCACGTGTGCTTGGGTAAGCTCTTCATCTATCTGGGCATGAGGATCTGTCCAACCATAGCCACTAAAGTTGTAACTGTAGAGGGACATTTCAATGAAGAGTTAAATCAATAATGTTAAAGTAAGACTCGAGGCTCATCGTGTTTTCTAATGTAAAGGCCACTCAAGGGAGTTCTCATCTTGGAGTCTAGAGCCTCCATGTTTATCTTAGAAGTACTTTTAGAACTTCTATCTTTAAGACACAGCAAGTGATGGGGATGTCTTAGTCTCACAGAGCACTATGACAACTTTACGTCACTGACAAGTTTCATTTAGTGAAATGAGGGGACACAAACTGGAATCTGGGCACAAGGAAAACAGTGAGGCAGAGTCTAAATATGTATTCTAGGCTGCCTCAAACTGGTGACTCTCCTGCCTCTGCCTCCCAAGTGAGTGGATTTTGGGTGTGCATTCTCTTCCCTAGAGAAGCGTCTATCTCAGGTGATGATTGTAGTCACCTGACTCCCAGAAGGTTGGGATGCTGCTGGAACCACATGGTAATAGGACACTGTGCTTTTTTTTTTCTAGACATTTGCAACATCGACCCATCCTGCGGCTTTGGCAGCTGGAGGCCTTCCTTCAGGGACCGGAGGGCAGCAGGCAGCGATGTGGACATAGACCTGGCATTCATCTTGGACAGTTCAGAGGCTACCACTCTGTTCCAGTTCAACGAGATGAAGAAGTACATAGGCTATGTGATCAGACAACTGGACCTGAGCCCAGACCCCAAGGTTTCCCAGCACTTTGCCAGAGTGGCTGTTGTGCAGCAAGCAACCTACGAGTCTGTGGACAATGCCAGTGTGCCGCCTGTGAAGGTGGAATTCTCACTGACAGACTATGGTGCCAAGGAAAAGCTGCTGGACTTCCTTAGCCGGAGGATGACCCAACTTCAGGGAACCATGAGCCTGGGCAGTGCCATTGAATACACTATAGAGAACATCTTTGAAAGTGCTCCAAACCCACGGGACCTCAAAATTTTGGTGCTGATGCTGACCGGTGACATGCAGAGGCAGCAGCTGGAGGAGGCCCAGAAAGCCATCCTACAGGCCAAGTGCAAGGGTTACTTCTTCGTGGTTCTGGGCATTGGCAGGAAGGTGAATGTCAAGGAGGTCTACAACTTTGCCAGCGAGCCCAATGATGTCTTCTTCAAGCTTGTGGACAAATCGACTGAGCTCAACGAGGAGCCTCTGATGCGCTTTGGGAGGCTGCTCCCATCCTTTGTCAGCAGTAAGTCCTGTGTGTGCCACACATGGTGTGTTCTGGCTATGGCTTTATTCTGGTTCACACTCTCAGGTCACAAGGCTGGGTGAAGTCATAGAAAATACATCTTTGTGCTGACATGACCTGTTCATTCATCCAACACACACACACACACACACACACACACACACGTATGTGTATATATATATATATATATATGTATATATATATATATATACACACACATACATACATATATATGTATATATATCTCACATGTGCCTACCCTGTGCCTTGAGTTAGGAGCTAGAATCAACAAGTCACACACAGACAAATCCCTTGTCTTCCTTTGCTCACTCATTATGCCCATTTGACTGATGCTTTCTATCTACAAGGCACTGATACTCTTCCAAAGAGTCCATGACTAGGTTTGCAAATGGACCAAACACACATTGACTATGCATGACCTAGTATTCTGGTTGTGCTACAACGCGAAGCCTATACTGTCAGGGGGCTAGAGGGAAGCTTCTAGAAGGGGTTGCATTGATTTGGGATTTGCTGCCAAATCCATGCTTTCCTCTGGTTAGAACTCATCTTCCCTCTCACTTCTTCTTCTCTTATGAACTTCTTCTTCATCAGCTGCTCTGCAGTTATCCAAGGAACTAATTTTCAACAGTCCCCACCTCTGGACACTGGGCTTAGGACACCTGTTAACTGGCTTATAGATCTTTTGCCCCTATACCTGTGATCTCTTGAGACTGCCTCCTCCATGGGGACAGTTCAGAGCTGACATAGTTCACAATGAATGAGCTCAGGCCACATAGTAAACAAATGAGGGAGGCCTACGAAACATAAGACAACATGTCCACGCTGAATAGCCATTGCTCAGGAGAAAGTTGAGGACCGTGAACAACACACTATTCACATCATGAAGGTCAGTCCTGCAAAAGATTTAGGGGAAGATGGTGAAGCAAAGGGAAGCCTCGGCTTTACCCAGGGATCCATGCTTCTGCCTTAGGAGGATTAAGCAAGAGTGTACCCAAGAAAGCGTTCAGAGAACCTTGAGCATAACTGGATTATAATTTGATGTTCAGCGACTGTCTAGAAACCGTTCTGCTCTCTATGCAGGTTCATCCTAGCCTGCTCCGCTCTCTCACACTGAGGACATATTACCTTTAAATGATACATCCATGTAGTTATGCAACTAGCTCATCACGCTGATTTTAATTTCCGTATGATTCACATGAAGTTTGATTGTTTTTTTTCCTCTCTAGGTGAAAATGCATTTTACTTGCCTCCAGATCTCAGGAAACAATGTGATTGGTTCCAAGGGGACCAACCAGTGAAGAATGGCGTCAAGTTTGGTCACAAACAGCTGTGAGTAGTTATGACTGTCACGCCAAATATCATAGCACTAGAATAGCTGTAGAGGCTTTCCAAGCAATCCCTAGCTTCATGGATTGAGACACTGAAATATAGAAATATGACTTCCCTAAAATAATGTGAGTTCTTAAACATTCTTTTGTATTGGTTAGCTTCCACGACATAATGAAATACCCAGAATTTACAGACTTAAAACAAGAATAGTTTGTAATCCTGTGGGTTAGAAATTTCTGATTGGGTTCAGCTGGGTGGTCTGTATGCCTGTCTGTTTTCTTTCTCCTGGCCTCCTTTATGTTGATGATAGTATCTTTCTTAGTTATGAACAGGTTGGTCTAGCCTGGTCTTAGGTGGGAAGATTCATTTCTACTCTATATGAGTTCTTATCTTCTAGTGGCCTAGCCTGGGCTTGTTCACAAGTTGATCAGGAGGGTTTTCATAAGAAAGTTCTCTTGAGACATAAGCCAGGCCTAGCACATTGTTACTTTAAACCACATGTTATGGGTCAAATATGCCCAGAGCCTAGATTGAAGTGTGGCAAATGTGAACAGAGTTGAGGACTATATTGCATTATGCATTCTTTTCCCTCTCTGTCTCTATCCTTTCTTTTTGTCTTTTTGAGACATGGTCTTACTGACTAGTCCATGTTGGCCTGGAACTTACTCAGTAGCCCAGGCTTGACTCACACTTGTAGCAATTCTCCTGTCTCATCTTTCCAATGTATTATGATTACAAGTGTGAGCTACCTCACCTAATGAGTAGATACTTTGTGGTGCAAGCAAATAGTAGTGATTTTGTTGTATACGACCTAGTTGATTGTTTAAATTACAACATTGCTAAATATTTACTCTTCTCCCTTTTACTTTCCACTTTTTCTTATGCATTGAAAGTAGGATATCAGATTGATGAATAATTAATGTAATCATTTTGAATAATTCTATTTTAATATTCTGTTCAATATTTTCTTTGGGGGCAGATTCTGAAAGTAAGAGCTGTAGTATATGTGTATTATGGAAGGTTTACAGAAACCAATATCTTCCTGTTGCTAGTACAGCAAATTTCCTGTAGATTATAGGGTTATGACTCTCTATAACATGCAAAAGTATGGCTACAGGTAATGTTTGATTTGTTTTTAACAGAAACATTCCACATACTGTTAATTCAAGTGTTACATCCAAAGTTGTGACCACAATGAAGCCAGTGACAACAATCAAATCAACAACAATTGTAAATCTGCCACCTGCTAAGCCAGCTCCAGCTAGGCCAGCCCCTGCTCAGCCAGTTCATGCTAAGCCAGACCCTGCTAAACCAGTCCCTGCTAAGCCAGCTTCTGCTAAGTCAGTGCCTCCTCAGCCAGTCCATGTTCAGCCAATGCCTGCTCAGACAGCTTCTGTGAAACTAGCCCCTGCTAAGCCAGCTCCTCCTCAGACAGCTCCTGCTAAACCAGCCCCTGCTAATCCAGCTCCTCCCCAGCCAGCCCCTGCTAAGCCAGCAGTCCCTGCTCAGCCAGCCCCTGCTCAGCCAGCCCCTGCTCAGCCAACCCTTACTAAATCAACTGCTGTGAAACCGGCCTCTGCCCACAAGCCTGTGGCAGCCAAACCTGTGGCCACAAACACAGCCACAGTCAGACCTGCATTGGCAGTGAAGCCCGCAGCAGCGAAGCCCGCAGCAACAAGACCCCTTGCTGCTGGTGTAAGGCCAGTTGCTACAAAGCCAGAGGCCCCCAGGCAACAGGCCAAACCAGCCGCCACCAAGCCAGCCACTACTAAGCCCTTGGGTAAGAAAGCCTGGTTAGAGACACCATCTTCTATGCCCACATTTACTACTCTGAGGACATGGCCCTGGAATCTGGTTTACAGAGTAGGCTGCTGGCCCAAGGTTGGCATAGTTACATGATAGACCTAAGAAGATTCTAGCCATGCATAGGATTAGCCACATGTTGCTTTTGCCTTTCTCTGTATCATAAAGCAGTTTTCCCTCATACAACCTCTGAAGGATTCTGGGGTCCTGAGAAAGACAACTCCTTCCTTTGCCTTCAACCCTGCTTCCCTGGGTGTGGCTTCCCTGCCGTAGAACCCCATCCTGGTTCTCTGGCTCTTGCAATATTTCTGCCCCATCTTCCATGATATTCCCTGAGCCTTAGGTACAGATGTTTTAGATGGTATCACCTAGGGCGGGGCACCCCGTAGCCAGTTGTTCTCTGCATTTTCTCAATGTAATTACTTGTCTCTGCTGAAAAAGGAAGCAACCTCGACGAGTGGTGAAAGCTATGCTTATCTGTGGGTATAGGCATTTAGAAATTACATGGCAGCATAGTAGGCTCTTCTTTGGGTCCCATGGCCTCATCATTATGGGCAACTGGCTAGGCCCTACGACACTCTCATGTATAAAGAGCAAGCTCAAGAACCTTGTAATGTTACACAAGAAACATTTCGTAATATTTTAAGCCAGCTTATGATTTTGCATTGGGCCATACCCTTAGCTATCCTTGGTCGCACATGGAATGTGGGCCAGAAATTGGACGCTCCTGACTTGGAGTGAGAGAGAAACAAGTAGCCTGCTCTCTCTCTCTCTCTCTCTCTCTCTCTCTCTCTCTCTCTCTCTCTCTCTTTTCATTTAGGCAGTAGAGAGGGGTCTTTTCCTTCCTACTTCCCTTCCCCCTCCCTCCCCCTCCCTTTTCTTTCCCTCCCTCCCTCCCCCTTCCTTCCTTCGTTTTTCTGTTTGTTTGTTTGTTTGTTTGTTTTGTTTTTTTTTTTTTCTGGAACCAAAATTGCTACCCTTCTAAAATGGCTTGGAAAGATGTAAGCTGGTACTGTGAAAATCTATTCCTTCCTTCCAAAAGAGGCATGGTCGTGGAAAGGGGCCCCACACCGAGTATTGTGGCAGTATCGGGCTGGTTCAATAAAGTGAGAAATTACACCTCAGAAACTCAGTTCTCCCTCAGAGGCTGACCAGCATGCTTGTTCTGACCCAAGAAAAGCACATTCCTGCTTTTATTTGTATATGTATGTGTATGTGTGTGTGTGTGTGTGGGGGGGGGTGAGTTAATGAGACCCAGGGGATACAACTTAGCTTTTGTGAGAAGATGTAGGAAGATTCTACCAAATATCATAATCTATAAAGGAAGATGAGTCTAGAATATATGTGTTCATGAAAAAGTAGAAACAATCTTTACCTTATAAGCACAAGGAGAGCCAAGGCAATATGTTCTTGTCATAGCCGACAACGCTGTGACTTTCTACCTTTGAAATCCTAGAGCTGGTCTTGTACCACACCCGTAACATAATGTAAGCACGCTGGAACTTACATTTCAAAGGACTTCCTTCACAAGCGATTTTTGATAGAAAAATGAAGGTAGTTACTTATGTGCCTTGTTGGTGAATAAGGATGGGTTTGAGTCACTATGCCAGGCAGGCTAGTAAAGGAAGGGGACACTAGGTCCCTTTCTCAGCAAGCTTCAGGCCAGCTGTCCACCAACATCTCCCAGATCTCTTCTGAAGCTCTCACATATGTTCCCCTTGTGAGGAGTTTCACTTTTAACTCTGCACTCTGATCTTTCAGCGAGAGTGTCCCGAGAAGTCCAGGTCTCTGAAGTCACCGAGAACAGTGCCAGACTCCACTGGGAGCGGCCCGAGCCTTCTAGCTCCTATTTTTATGACCTCACTGTAACCTCGGCCCATGACCAGTCCTTGGTTCTGAGACAAAACCTCACGGTCACTGACCGTGTCATCGGAGGCCTGCTGGCTGGACAGCTGTACCACGTCGTAGTGGTCTCCTACCTGCAGTCTCAGGTCAGGGCCATCTACCAAGGAAGTTTCAATACGAGTAAGTACTGATGATTTAAGAGCACTCAGGTCTTGATTTCTACACAGCATACCAAACAGGATACAAAACAATGACGCCTTGAATCCATTCTAAAGCACAGACACAATTAAGTAAAATCCATCAGTCTTGGGTAAATTAGACTACACCCTGAAAATGGAAACCACAGCGACAGCATGGGAGACAGAGCTCCCTGTGCCATATGCCTTCATCCTTGGCTCCTGGGACACTTTAAAGGGAAGACCAGATTTGCTCCGCGTTAGCCTATCACATCGAGGTGGCACCTGGGAAATGAGTGCCTGAATCTTGTCAAGGACGATGGTGGGGTCTCTGTTGCCACTTCTGGTCCCTGTTTCCAGTTCAATAGAAGTGACTCCTTAGGGAACCCAGGGGAGTTTGAGAGCTCTTGTTGTGCAGTGTCGTGGGGCATCTGAAGCTAAGGAAGATAGGCTAGCAGGCTTTCCCTCCCTAGCCCTACCTGCCCGTACTTGGCTGGTTTGTACACTTTACTCAGGCCTTTCCTCCTAATCCCTTTCTTGCTTCCTTACCTTTTAATTTAATTTAATTTGATTTGATTTAAGTTTTAAAGCTAGGGTCTCTGTGTTGCTTAGCACATCCTGGACCCTTGGGTTCAAACGATCTTCTCACTTCATTTCCCAAGTGGCTGGGATTACAGCCATGTAACACCATGTCCTTCATTCCCACTCTTTCTGAACCACTCATCTCTCTCTCTGTATTCTGAGTCATTTTGGGTTCTTAGCCCTTTATTCCTGACCCGCTTTACTCTTTATTCTGCTC
>JADRCD010219276.1:0-13343 GCA_019843815.1 Montemys delectorum
GGGTGGCTAAGTGTCTGAGAGATCCCGAGGGTCCAGGTTGGTTGAGACTGCTGGTCCTCCTATAGGGTTGTCCTCCTCCTCAGCTTCTTTCAGCTTTTCCCTAATTCGAACACAGGGGTCCGCAGCTTCTGTCCATTGTTTGGGTGTAAATATCTGCACCTGACTCAGCTGATTGTTGCTTCTTCTTCGGAGTGCAGTCATAACAGGCCCCTGTTTGTGAGCACGCCATAGCATCAGTAATAGTGTCAGGCCCACGGGCCTCCCCTTGTGCTGCATCCCACTTTGGGCCTGACACTGGACCTCCTTTATCTCAGGCTCTTCTCCATTTTTGTCCCTGTTGTTCTTTCAAACAGTAACAATTCTGGGTCAGAATTTTTGACTGTGGGATGGCAACTCCATCCCTCCACTTGATGCCCTGTAATTCTCTTGGAGGTAGACTCTAAAAATTCCCTCTCCCTACTGTAGAGCATTTCATCTTAGGTCTCTCCCTTTGAGTCCTGAGAGACTCACCTACCAGGTCTCTGGTATCTTCTAGAGGGTCCCCTCAACATCCTGCCTCCCAAGGTTGCCTGTTTCCATTCTTTCTGGTGGCCCTCAGGGCCTTGGTTCTGTCCCCCTCCTCTGCCCCAATACTTGATCATGTATTCTCTTTTAAAGTGCTTATCTTCATACTTGAAGTCAAGGCACAGAGGAGTATCAAAGCTTTCTTCTGGTTCCCAGTTGAATGGTGGTAGTCATAATATAAATTCATAATTTTAACTAGCCCGTATAAGAGACACACACCCATCTATTTTACTTACAAGCCATAAGCTTAGACTGGGTGGTTTTGGAGCTATTCTAACATTTTCCCCCAGCTTTAAAGGACACCTGTTGCTGTTTCTCCTGGACACATGCTCATGATTCATCTGCTGTCATGGGAGCCTCTTCCACCTCTGTTTTCTTTCCTCTCCTTTTCCTGCTACCTGAAATTCTCTCACTCAATCCTCAAGTTTTACCTTTCTCCTCCCACTGTCCAATCACAAGGCTCTAGCCTTTTATTAACCGGTTAAGTTGTTGAGCAAGGTTTCACATACCATTACTTGGTGTGCATAGGGGTCTGCTCATTGGGGACAAACCACATGTCGAGAAGCCAGTATTTAGTATTAGAATCCTAGCAACTTCAAACAAACCCACTGCAGATAGTATACAGCCAAACTAGAAACTTCATACAAAATTATTTGTGAATTATTTGAATGCATAGCTGAATGACAAGTGAAAGTAAGATCTTTAGAAATAGTTTAGAAATGCTAAGCCCTTGAAATATTTTTTGTTCAAAATCTACATATTTTCATTAAGAAGTATCTAATATTTAAAAATGGATCTCCATATCTCATATTGAAGAATGTTTACTCTATAAGATGTGTGTGTGTGTGTGTATGTGTGTGTGTGTGTGTGTGTGTGTGTGTGTGTGTGTGTGTATGTGTTTGGAGAGTGATCTATGACCATGGGAAATATTTGAAAATGAGACCTAAGAAAGTATATGTTTCATCATGGAACAGTATGTGCATGTGACTGTTTCGTAGATAGATGATCACTTATTAAAGTCCTCTTTGCTCTGTTAAGATAGTCCATTGTGCTTGATACTCATGCTCCTTTTTAATTTTTTTTTGTTTATTTTTTTCTCACAACAAATTCTCTAATACATTCGAAAGTGTCCTAGACAAACAATTGAGTCTTAGAAGCAATGAACATAAACATAAAGCCTCCAACACGAAAATTAAATCACATAATTTACAGATTATTTAAAGACCCCACAAGTCAAGGTGAGAGACTTAGTGAGAGGAGCTGTCTCCTCTGTGTCCCCTCAGTAAATCACGAGACACCTCAGTTAAAGAGCTGAAGCTTTGGCACCAGTTATCTCGAGCTATGTGATTTATATACATTATCTAATTTTCCATTTATGCCTTAATCAGATTAAAAAGCTAAATCAGTTCCAGGAGAGACTATCCTATGTTCAAGGTCACATATCTAGTCAAGTAGCAAAGTCAAAATTAAAAGATAGTTCTGCCAGATTTCAAAGTCCCTGTTTTTCTGACCACAAGAGGCTACCAGAAAATGACAAAACAGTATTCAATTCAATCAGGAAGAAAATTATCTAAATTGGAAGAAAAACCAGTTGTCAAGTTGACTGATAATATTAAGAACAGTAAATACTTCTAATTTAAAATTTAATCACTAATTCTCCTTAAACATAACTATCATCAGTCTTTTTATTAGTTTCATCCTATATCTAATAAGCAAATAAAAAAATATGTTGCTAGGTTTTGGGGACATAGTGGAGGTTTATCAAAACATTGAAAAATCTTTTCTTAAAATCCTAATGAGTTTTAAAAAGTAACTTGAACATAATTGGGCCCTTAAATTTAAAAAAAAAAAAACCCTGGAAATTATATTAACAGCAGGGTGCTATATTTTATTGAGGGCATTCAGCAGGATTGCTGCTAATGAGAGCATCATCAACTTAGCAAAAGGTCAGCTTGAAGAGTTCTTACTCAACACTATCCTAAGTAATTTTATATTTCCCACCATAATCCAATGCTGCAGTGTTTTTGTAGATTCATGCTTGACTATGCAGTTAAGTCTCTGATATGAGAGGAAGTACTGCATTGCAAGGTGCACATTGCATTTGGTGCCCCTCACTTGAAACCTCTTTTTTTAGATAAAGGGTATCAGTATCATTTTGAAAATGAATTCTAGTTGTTCTGTTGTTCAGATAGCATTACATTTTAGTGTCTTCTCCATTCAATGCCTTCCAAGATGTAATTCTATTTTAATCAATGAATTAGAGCATGGGCTTAGGTTTAGATTGTCTTAAGCACAGACAGACCAGAGTCTTGTCCCTAGTTTATGTTCAATTGGTTCTACTCATAAAAAGATAAAATAGTGATCAGAATAACAACAATTTGTCTGACTATTCAGTTATATGCTACCTTAAGTGTTTAAGATTATCTTTAATTTTGATTTCATGAGGTTGCAATAATCATAATGATTAATTTTCATTTGTTTTTGCACCTATTTGAAAAGTGTCTAGGAGTTCCTAAGAGTTCAATGATCATTTGATTACAGCTGCTTTACTAACGACACTCAATAATTATATAACAACACTTGGAATAAAGACAATGGGAAACTGTTGATTGCATACCAGAGAGTTTGTTTAGAAGAGCAAAGAATTATTCACATAAATAACAGTAATAAGTAACCTAATGCTAATTTGCAAACATTAAGTCCCAGGCATTTTATTGTACAAAGCAGACATATTTATTGTGCAGGTGTTAAAATGAAGGATGCAAGAAACTTGTAAATATGCTAGGAGAGAGTAAATTGAGTCATACTTTACTTTCACAGCACTGTGACAGTTAATTTTGTTTTGAGTTTGTCTGGCCTATGACACTCTGATATTGGCTCAAGGATATCATACAGATGTTTTTGGTTGTGCCAAGTTAGCCAGTATCTATGAATTTAAGAAGCATAGCACTAAGAGTGAATACCATGTGTTCCTACTGACATCTGGGCTATGGATGGAGATGTTTCATAACTTAAATGTACCTTACTATAGGATGTGATTTAGGAGTACAACTTGCTATTCTGGAATAGAAAGCATATCTTTAAATCAGCAAGGTGTTATCTAGGGAGATATAAGCTGTCTCAGACCTCTTCCTGATGTCATCCTAGTTGTTTTAATCCACTAGGAACAATGACAGAGGGGAACTAAGGAGACAGATGGGATAAAGGTGCTGAGCACCTGAATTTAGAAGACAGATTACACTGGATTATCCAATCCCTGAAGAAGTCCGTAAAAGAAGAATGATTGAGTACTCATGTGAGATGACATGAAGGAGGTTTGACTTGTGATTTTTGTCTTTGAAGGCAATAGAGGTCAAAAGTCAAGGAATGCAGTGAGCTGTTAGAAGCTGGAAATATCAAAGCAATGGATTCTCTCTGCACAGTGTCCCAAAGGGAAACATCTCTGATTTTAGCTAAGCCAGACACCTGCCTCAGATTTCTGACCTCCAAACCATAAAATAAATGTGGGTTATTTTAAGATTCAGGTTTGTGGAAACAGAAAACCAATGCAATAATGCATATCAGACTTCTGCATTTTCAACATTGTAATCTCAAGCTGATATGATTGTTAAGTAGATAGACATTTGGGTCACATTTCTCTGATTCGAAGACTCGCCACAACTGTGAAGGCTTCTGCTCTTATCAAAGGATGATGTTGAATTTATTCTTTGATTTTTGACTACAGTTGTTGGTTTTTGGAATGTGTGCTTAATCACCTCCCATGTTATATTCAGATTCATTTACTTCTTAGTGGAAGAAATAATTTCCACCTGTTGTGCTTAGCAATGGATCCTTTCCATGTCTTTGGATGGGGCTTAAACAATAGAAAGATTGTTCTAATAATTTGTGCTGTTGAGGTAAGAGTGGTCCAGATCAAGTAAAAGGATTGGCAATTTGAAAAAAAAAAAAAAGATGTCTTAGGTGAGACAAACATTCACCAATTCTTAGATTTTTAACTAAAACAGAATGCCCTTTGATGTCACCTAAAGGTCTTTTCTTGGCTGTCCTTTAGCCATGCAAAAATTACAGGATAAGAAATTTGCACTCACAACACGTAGCCAAGATTTATTGAAGGCAAAAGTAACACTCCAGTGAACACAGAGAAACAGACTCCTGGCCAGAGGAGGGGACAATGCTGGCATTCATCTAACCACTTGGGTTGTTTGGACTTTTAATTCTATTAAGTAGTTTATGGAATAAGGTTGGGCCTCTTTTCTAAGATTCTGATGTGTCAGGCCTGGGCACATTTTACTTTATGGTTCTTTTAAGTGTAAGCAGGAACCTGATGCTGTAAAGGCAAGGCATTTAAAATTCCCACATGAGAAAGTCTATTTTTGGGTTTTTGAGAGTCCCTATCAAAATCTTCTATTTGACAATAACTTAGAAATAACCTGTTTTGATGGTTTGGCCTGCTTTTTCTGGTCCATCCCAATCCCACCTCAGTACACTTTCTCGCTCCCCCTACCCCCCACCTCTCTGTTTCTCTCTGTGTGTCTCTCTCTGTCTCCCTCTCTCCCCTTCCCCTCCTCCTCTCATCCATTCCCCTCTCAATCTCCCTCCCCCTCCCCCACTTATAAAGATGCAATAACCTACGACATATTAGGACCTGTCATGAATTTAGACAGGCTTTGAAAAAGAATGCTTGTCAATTTTTAAATGCTAAATGCATCTCCTCAGAGTATGTGGATATTCTTAAACGTGTTATAAAAGGTTTTTAATAAGCATTGATTTTTTTTTTACTAATTCATGTCTCCATTCACTTTACCTTTGATCATAGCCACCCTCCCTCCTCTCCTCCTAGCCCTACCCCCCTCAAATCCCTCTCCTCCTCCTTGCCTCAGGGAAGGGAAATCCTCCCTTGAGCATCATCCTGTGACCCTTGTTACATCCAGTAGCAGCAGGACTAAGCACCTCCTCTCCCACTAAAACTCAACCATGCACTACAGCTAGAGGAAGGGGACCCAAATGCAGGCAGCAGAGTTACAGACAGACTCTGCTCTAGTTATTAGTGGACCCTCAGGAAGACCAAGTTACATATCTGCCGTACATGTGTAGGAGCCTAAGTCCAATTCATGTATGCTCTTTGGTTGGTGACTCAGTTTCTGGGAATCCCCAAGGCCTCAGGTTAGTTGATTCTGTTGGTCTTCTTATGGAGTTCATATCCATTCTTGGTCACTCAATCATTCCTCCAAGTTTTCTATAAGACTCCCTAGCTCCATCTAATATTTCGATGTGGGTCTCTGTATTTGTTCCAGTGAGCTACTTGGTGACACCTATTAGAGGACATTTAGGCTAGACTCCTGTCTACTACCATAGCAGAATCCAGTGTCAGGAATTAGTTTTTGTCCATGGGATTCATCTCAAGATGGGCCAATCACTGGTTGGCCATTCCATCATTCTTTTCTCCATGTTTTTCCCTAAATTTCTTATAAGCAGGACAAGTTTTTTGGGTGGGTTGATTGTCCCTTATCCACACAGTAGGAATCCTTCCTGGCTATAGGAAGTTGCCACTTCAGGCTCTATATCCCCACTGCTGGGAGTCTCAGCTAGAGTCATTCTCATAGACTCCCTGGAGCCGTCTCCATCCCAGGTCTATGGCACTTCTTAGAGATGTCCCATACCTGTCTACAGTTGATTTTCTTTAACTTTCCAGCTCTCTCTTCTCTGTTCTCCCCACATCTGATCCTTCCACTCCTTCCCCTTTGTAGGACTTTCTCCTACATATTTCCTTCTCTCCATTCACCTCCAATGATTTACTTTGTTTCTCCTTCTGATCATAATTCAAGCATCTCACTTGCATCCTCCTTATTATTTAGCTCCTTAGGGTTTGTGTGTAGAGTGTGAAAATCATGTTCTTTATGGCTGATATCCACTTAAAAGTAAGTATATACCATGCATATCCTTTTAGGGCTGAGTTACCTCACTCAGGATTATTGTCTTTGAGTTTTACTGCTGTGAACAGATACATGACCAAGGCAACTCTTATAAGGACAACATTTAATTGGCACTGGTTTACAGGTTCAGAGGTTCAGTTTATTATCTTCTAGGCAGAAACATGACAACATCAGGGCAGCATAGTACAGGAGGAGTTGAGAGTTGTACATCTTCATCTGCAGGCTGCTAGTAGAATGTGGTGCGCCAACCCTGACTAACAGGAATTAAGACAGAACACAACCGGTTCCTTCTTGTAGCGGGTTTACTCAGGATCTTTTACATGCAGCATTGTGTGGAGCTGAACCCGTGATTCCTACCCGAGCACAGCTTATATCCTAGTAGGAGCCCATGAACTCATGCCACGTGTCATCTCCCCATAGGCCAGGGAAGATCATGCCACTTAGAAGCACAACCCACAAGCCAAACCAGGTGTTGTCTATCTCAGAGCTCTCAGCCAGCCACCGCCATCTTTAGGGCGCAGCTCGGACGGCTCTCTACAGTAGAATACTGGCTTTCAGGCAGCTAGGATGAGGGTCTTAAAGCCCATACCCACAATGACACATCTACTCCAACAAAGCCATAAACTCTAATACTGCCACTCCCTGGGCCAATCAAATACAAACCATCAAAATGATATATTCTAGTTCCATACAATTCTTTGCAAATTTCACATGTCCTTATTTTTAATAGCTAAGTAGAATTCCATTGTGTAAATGAACCACATTTTCTTTATTCATTCTTCAGTGAAGGGACATTTGGGTTGTTTTGAGTTCATGAAAAGTTGCTGAACATAGTTGTGCAAGTGTTGTTGTGGTATGATGGAGTAACTTTTGGGTATATGTGCAGGAGTGGTATAGCTGGGTCTTGAATAAAACTATTCCTGATTTCTTGAGAAACAGCTAAATTTATTTCCAAAGTAGTTGTGCAAGTTTTCACATCCACCAGCAATGGAGGAGTTTGCCCTTTTTTCCACATCATCTCCAGTATGTGCAGTCTCTTGAGTTTTTGATCTCAGGCATTCTGATTCCTGTAAGGTGGAATCTCAGAATTGTTCTGATTTGTATATTCTCAGATGACTAAGGACATTGAATATGTCTTGAAGCATATCAAGTCCATTAGAGATTCATTTGTTGAGAATCCTGTTTAACTCTGATAAATATAGGTCTGTTTGTATTTTTCTGCACGTCTAACTTCTTGGGTTCTTTGTATATTTTGGCTATTAGCTCTCTGTCACATGCAGGGTTGGTGAAGATCTTTAATCTGTAGGCTGTCATTTTTCCCTATTGAGGTATCCATTGCCTTACAGAAGATATTCAGTTTCATGAGGTCCCATTCGTTAATTGTTGATACTAGTGCTTGAACTATTCTGTTCAGGAATTTACCTCCTGTACCAATATATTCAAGACAATTCCCGATTTCTCTCATATTATATTTAGTGCATTTTGGTTTTATGTTCAGGTCTTTGAGCCACATGGACTTAATTTTGTGCAGCGTGATAAATATAGGTCTGTTTGTATTTTTCTGCACTCAGGCCTCTAGTTACACTAGCACCATTTGTTGAAGATGCTTTCTTTTTTCCATTGTTTTGACTTCTTTGTCAAAAAATTAAGTGTCCTCATGTGTAAAGGTTTATTTCTGGTTTCTGGTTCTTTGATTCAATTCCAATGATTGACATGTCTGTTTCTATGCTAATATTATGAAGTTTTTAATTACTATTACTCTATAGTATAGCTTGAAATTAGGGATGGTAATAGCTCAAGAAGTTTTTTTTTTTTAATTGTATAGTATATTGTTTTAGTTATCCCAGGTCTTTTGTTTTTCCATATAAAGTTAAGAATTGTTCTTTCAAAGTATATAAATATTTGTGTTGGGATTTTGGTTGGAATTTTATTGAATCTGTAGATTACTTTCTCTAAGATGGCCATTTTCACTATGTTAACCTTAACAGATCCATGAGCATGGGGAATCTTTTCATTTTCTGATGTCTTCTTCAATTTCTTTCTTCAGAGATTTTATGTTCTTATCATAAAGGATTTTTATTTGTTATATCAAAGTATTTTATATTATTTGTAGCTGTAATAAAGGTATTGTTCCCCTGATTTCTATCTCAGACTGTACATATTTTGTATATAGGAGGGCAATGATTTTTGTTGTTGATAATCTAGATACTTTGCTGAAGGTTTTTTTTTTATCAACTGTAAGAGTTCTTTGGTACAGTTTTGGGGTCACAAATGTAGACAGTCATATTACCTGTGAATAGTAATAGTTTGACTTCTCTTCCAATTCATATCCCTGTGGTCCCCTTTAACTTTCTTATTGTTCTAATTGGAACTTCAATTCCTATATTGAATAGATAGAGAGAGAATGAACAGACTTGTCTAGTCCCTGATTTTAGTTAAATTGCCTTAAGTTTCCCACTACTTAATTTGATGTTGGCTATTGACTTGCTGTAAATGCCTTTTTCTTTTTTTTAAGGTGTGAACCTTGTATCCTTTATCTCCTTAATACTTTTAACATGAAAGAGTATTGAATTTTTCAAAGGCTTTTTAGCATTTAATGAAATTATAATGTGTTTTTTTTTTCTTTCAGTTCTTCATATGGTGGATTGCATTAACAAATTTTCATATACTGAGCCATCTTGGCATTACTGGGATGAAGAGTACTTGATCATGGTGAAAGATGTTTTGATGTGTTACTTGGGTTCATTTGGGGAGTATTTTATTGAGTATTTTATATCAATGTTTGTAAGATAAGTTGGTATGAAATTCTCTTTATTCATCGAGTCTTTCTGTAGTTTAGGTATCAAGATGACTGTAGCTTCATAGACTGAATTAAAAAATGTTCCTTCTATTTCTATGTGGAATAGTTTGAGGAGTGTTGATATTAGCTCTTCTTCAAAAGTCTGGAAGAATTCTATGCTAAAACCATATGATTTAATTTTGTTGTGAGAATTTTAATGACTACTTTTATTTTCTTAGGGGTTATAGGACTATTCAGATTATTTTCTTGATCTTCATTTACGTGTAATCTATCAAGAAAGTCATCTATTTCATTTAGATTTCACAATGGCTTTTAAAGTAAGACCTAGTGATTATTTGATTTTTTTCTTGTTAAGACTCCTTTTTCATTTCTGATTTTGTTAATCTGGATACTGTCTGCTGTCAACTCCTCTTGGATGTGCTTGCTCCCTTTTCTTCTAGAGCTTCTAGATGAAGTTGCTAGTGTAATATCTTCCCAATTTCTTTTTGAAGGCACTTGGTGCTAAGAACTTTCCTGTTAGAATTGTTTCATTTTGTCCCATATGTTTGAATATGCTGTGCCTTCAATTTCATTGAATTCTGGAAAACATTGAATTTCTTTATTTCTTCTTTGACCCAGTGGTCATTGAGTAGAGAGTTGTTCCCTTTCCATGAATTTTTAGGCTTTCTGTTGTTGTTCAAGTTCACCTTTAATCCACAGTGACCTGAAAAGATCAAGTGGTATTTCCAACCTTCTTGTATCTCTTGAGGTTTGGTCAATTTTTGTTCAGGTTCAATGAGGTCCTGAGAATAAGTTATATTCTTTTGTGTTTGAGTGAAATGTTCTATAAATATTTAGATATATAGATAATTAGTCCATTTGATTCATAACATCTGTTAGTTTCATTATTTCTCCATTTAAATTCTGCTGTGATGACCTGTCCATTGGTAAGAGTAGGGTGTGGAAGTCATCCACTATTAAACCACGGGGTTCAGTGTGTGATTTAAGCTTCAATGATATTTTCTCTACAAATGTGGGTGCCCTTGTATTTGGGTCATAGATGTTCCCAATTAGGACATCAGCTTGGTCGATTTTGCCTTTGATGAGTATGGCATATCCTTTCCATCTTGTTTGATTACTTTTGGTTCAACGATTATTTTATTATATATTAGAATGGCTATTCCAGCTTACTTCTTGTGTCCATTTGCTTGGAAAACTTTGTTTCAGTCCTTTATTGTGAGATAATGTTTATCTTCATTACTGAGGTGTTTATATAGCAGAATGATAGGTCCTGTTTGTGCATCCATTCTATTAGCCTATGTCTTTTTATTGGGGAATTGAGTCCATTCATAAAGAGAGATATTAATGACTAATAATTGTTAATTTCTGTTATTTCTGTTGTGAAATTGTATCTCTAGGAAACAGGTAAGTTACATCTATAGTATCAGAAATATAGGGCTGCCTAAAGAAGATCCAACCAAAACCAATAACTACAGACAGGATGTGATGGAAGGGAGACACATTACAGGGTCCTATCCTTAAACAAAAGTTACAGTCATGGAATGACTCCTGATCATGGTAGAATTAGCCTTTCCGAAGGAATGTTCCCTAAATGGTTATCTATTAGAAAATGATAAATCCTGAAATCATATAAAGCAAAAGCCATACTAAACATATTTAATTCATCATATTTATGCATTTGTGCACATACACACACACACACATACTCACACATAACAATAATGGGATCTACTATTTTGAGAGAAAGTGATAGACACATACAGTTGGGGATAAGACAGGGAAGAGAGTAATAATGGAATTACATTTTAACTAAAATTTTAATAAAAAATAATAGGAACAAGTAACAAATTTGAAAAAAGTGTGGGAAGTTGAAGTATCATAGAGAGATTGAGTAAATTATGCATGTCATGGTAAAGTAAATCTATTTAATGTCACCTGGTATTTGTCCTTACCTTTATGGACACAAGTCCTAAGAAGACACAAGTTAGTAGAGATCCAACCATCACAGAGAAGCTTATTTATGCAGCAGATGATGGATAATATAGTCATATCTAATGCTTAGTAAGAAATGGGTTATCCACATCACTCTACATCTTCTAACAGTCCACAGAACATTCCACAAGAAGAAGAAAATATTATAAGAATCAGAAGTTTGGGAGGATCTGCTGTGAAACTATTTTCCAGACATGACAAAACTTCTCTAGACATGACTTTTCAGTATGTGTAATTGCATATATAAACCCTGCTCATGATCAAGCCAGTCAAAATACCAGCAAAAGGCAAAAGATCTCATGATGTTCATGTCGTAAAAGAGTACATCTTGTCTGCTCTCGGTTGCTGAGGTAGGAGCATCAGTTTCATTTAAGGATGTGAACCCTTGTAGGTGGCATAGGTTCTAATGGGTGACCTACTAAATGTGCAAAGGGGCAGCACTAATTGGATTCAAAGGGTTAAAAAAAAGAGGACACAAATTTGGTAGGAAAATGTAGTAGTGATAGGTCTGGGAGGTATTAGAAGAAGAAAGTGAGGTGCGGATATGATCATAATACTTCACATTCATGTATATAATTATCAAATAATAGATAAAATTTGTTTAAAAAGAAAAATGGGTGTCAGAGTAATTCTTTTTTTTTTAAGATTTATTTTGTTTTATTTTATGTGTATGACTACACTGTAGCTGTATGCTTGCTCCTATGTAATTCACTGTAGCTGTCTTCAGAAGCACCAGAAGAGGGCGTCCGATCTCATTATGGGTGGTTTTGAGCCACCATGTGGTTGCTGGGATCCGAACTCAGGACCTCTGGAAGAGCAGTCAGTGTCCTTACTCGCTGAACCATCTCGTCAGCCCCAAAGTAATTCTTTATAGATTTGGTTCTCTCCTTCCACATTTATGAGGTTTCTGAAGGTTTGAGTCATATTGGCAGGCTCTGTGTCAAGCATCTTTTTTTGGCATGTAGTCTAGCGTCTGCCCCACAGTTACCTGGCAACAGCCAGGTGTCCCTGACTCACTATAAAAGGGGCTGCTTGCCCACTCTTCACTCTCTTGCATTCTGGCTCTTGCTCTCCTCTCCTTACCCTCTCTCTCTTTATTCCCCTCCCTTTTTTTACATACTCATGGCCCACTGACCTCCTCTCCTCTACTCCTCTACTCCTCTATTTCCCACATCCTGAATAAACTCTATTCCTATACTATAACATCCTGTGGCTGGTCCCTCAGAGAGTAGGAATGCTTCAGCATGAGCTCACAGAGGCATCCCCTTCCCCCACATCTTAATGCACCTCCACAAAACATATTCCTTCTCTCCTTATCATTTTATAAAACACAACATCTTTATTGACTGATTCATCTTGGCAGCATACATTTTACATTGTTGTATAAACTTTTCATAGCTCCTTATAGTTCTGTGATGATTTAGAAGTAACATATGTCAGGAAATAAAACATGATCTAACAATGGCACTCAGAATTTTAATTCATAAACAGTATTTAGAAATATCTTATAGTTTATGAACATACTTTGTAATATGATAATTTTTAAAACATGTAGTTCCCTGCTTTTAGGCTTTGTAAGTGCTAGTGACCACACCATGCTAAAAGTTAACAGGTACAATGGCCTCTGTTAAAGAGGTTCAGATGCAGAGATTTTTCAAGTAATGCTTTATTTATTAAAGATTATTAATATTAAGATGCAATTGGTGGTGGTATGTATGTTTAATCCAAGCAGGTGAATCTTTGAATTTCAGGCCAGCCTGGTTTGCAAATCAAGTTCCAGGACATCCAGGACTACACATAGAAACCTTTTCTTGAAAATGACAAAGAAAAGAAAAAGTAAAAACCAATTAAGACAGTTAAATATTACTTTAGAAGTTCAGAAATGACCAACCAGGGAAGGAAAGATAGCTGAGCAGGAAAAGATGTTTCAAAAAGCCAGATGACTAAAGGCCAATCTCAAGACCCATATGATAGAAGAAGAGAACAAATTCACTTCTACTGATTGTCCTTTGAATTCTGTATGTGGGTTTTGTACACACACACACACACACACA
>JADRCD010219277.1:0-30608 GCA_019843815.1 Montemys delectorum
TGTGTGTGTGTGTGTGTGTGTGTGTGTGTGTGTGTCTTTCATTCGAGAACTCAGAACATTGGGGCAGGTAATAAAGAACCCATGCCACCACCAGTAGGGAGATTGAAGTGGATTAATCACTACCACCAGGTATGGCTTCCAGTAGTAGCTCTCTATCACGTCTGTATTTCATTGTAATTCTTCCCATTTTTAAAAAAGAATACTTAAAAAAAACTTGGATGATGTATTCCCTTGATGCACCCATTTTTGTAAAAAGTTTCCATTTCCTTACACTTCCAGCTTGTTTAACTTTCATTCTCTGGCGGGCAATAAAACATCAGAATTTCCACGAATGTTGGATGGTGACTTTGCCAACCAAACGTCATGAATTAATGTGTTTTGATTTTGTTTAGTTTTGGTTTGTTTCCTTCTACTCATTCCCCACTTGATACATAATATTTTTTCTCAACCAAGGCTGACCACCTTGGAAGTAGCTGAGCCCATGCATCAAAGATAGGGTTTGAGAAGGACCAATGGCCAGTGGCGAAGGTGTAACCAGAATGTTGAGCACTTCCTACTCCTGATCACAGTAGTCAAAACAGACTTGTCCATGGCTTCCTAAGGAAAAGAGGCAAAGGAGACCGCTACCATCTGGCTTTTGCAAAGCCTTCAGCCTTTTCTAAGCACTATGTAAATCCCCAAGCTCTACAAGTCAGTGCAGAAGACTTCAATTAACTTTCAGTGCTCTTGTGCATTCTGAGTTGTCCGTAGCAGCTAAGCTTCACTTTGAAAAAAAAATTTTTTTGAAGAAAAATATCTTTCACAAAACACCATTTTGTCACCAGTTTCTGATTAATTTACTTTCAGAAAGTGGTGGGAGGGTGTGGGTCTGTCCACACTGAAGCTTCCTACCAGCACCTTCCTGTAGAACCTCGAAGCCATTTTTTACACACATGGCAATCAATGAAAGGGAAAGAATATAAAATGTGTTTAATCATTTATTTCGTAAATTCCACTGTGTGTTTCAGTGTTTGGCATGCAAATACCTAGGTTTGTTGTGAAAGTGTGACATATTTGGCTCAACTTCAGAGCCCAAGTAGCAAATGGATAGTGATTTCCAAGTATTTTGATGTATTTCTTTTCTTTAAATGCAAATATATTCCTATGTGTCTGTATATGTGTAAATATGCACATGCACGCACGCGCACACACACACACTTAAGATAGTCAATCATGAGACATTTTATTCTTGAATCTCCCTTTTTTTTTCCCACCTTAAACCAGGTTTACTTAACATCCTCACTTTAAACATTAGAGCTTCACCATGAGAACACAGTGAGGCAGAGAGTTAAAAAACAGTTGCTTCCCTCCCACACTGGCCTTTAAAGCTCTTATCTAGAGCTGACCCCATTGGCTGAAAACCGGGCTCCTCTTGTGCATTGTACTAGATTCGGTGTGTCACCTGTCTCTTGTTTGTCTGTAGATTAGCACAGAAATGTCATTGCTTACTAAGTGAATAGGGCACAGCCTCAGCACCTGCCACTTTTAAAACTCTTTAGAGGATCCCCTTGTTTATTTTGTCAGCACCCCCGGGGGGGGGGTACCGCAATAGCTGCATTGAGATAAACAATACTGGGGATGATTAAGGAGGCTTTTCACATGAAAATTCACTTCAGGAAAAAAATGTTGTGCAGATGTACTGAAGAACACTGTATCACTAAGAACCACTCAAAATACTTTGGTGGACCAAAACACCTTTATATTTCTTCTGGCAACCTGCCAAGTTCACTGTCAGCTTGAAAAGAATTCTATAGCTGGAGGCTGGAGCAGAAACTGCAATGATTTAAACGAGAATTGGCTACAGTAGGAACGATAATGCCCTATATCGTTAAAATGCAACGGGCATCTTAGCCTCCCTGCAGCTCTTTGAAAATGTGCTTACTCTCCAACTATTTACAAGGAAGAAAAAATACCGAGACAATTGAAATAACAGGAAATAA
Organism: Montemys delectorum; assembly: GCA_019843815.1. Classification (NCBI taxonomy): domain Eukaryota; kingdom Metazoa; phylum Chordata; class Mammalia; order Rodentia; family Muridae; genus Montemys; species Montemys delectorum. The sequence goes on from JADRCD010219277.1 coordinate 1,980, forward strand.
AAATTATTGCGAAGGGCAGAGAAGTATTTGTCAAATGATTTATCAGGAGTGCTTATAAAATAATAGCATGTTCTCAACTGCTAAATGATTAAGAAATCCTCGAAGAAATTCTGCTCATTAGGAAACTCACCCAGAACACACAAAAACCATTTTCATGATGCCCTACATTAATTAATGGGGACTGTAAACACGAAAAAACGTTCACTTAACATGACTGGTTTCTCTTAGCATTTAACAGAAACAAAGACGGAGAATTACTTATGTTTTCTGGATGATTTGGGCAGGCGGAACGAAGATTTGGTCTTGCAAACTACGGAGAAATCAAAGAATCCAAGGGCTAAACAAAAGGGAATCAATCTCCTGAATGTTTACACAAAAACCAAGAGAACATCTGTCCAGTGGTTTCGATTTATAAGCAGCAAAGCCACACCCTACAGACCTAGAATTCAGCACATACACAACAGTCCCTTATTCCTTTCGTCTGTGGAAATGACTAAAATTCTTCTTTCAGTGCAGACAAATGCCTCCCCATTTAAATTTGCTCTCAAGAAATGTCAATGGGGACATGAAGAACAATTTGCTACAAAGCTCAACAGGGGAACCTTGGAGAGGAAGTGCTCAATTTCACCCACCAACCCCTTATCACATGCCAAAATTTAAACAAATCATGCTGGTACCTGGCCTTACAGACTTGATGCAAGGAGCAAAGAAATAACAGCTGCCTACGTCTATAATATTGGCCTTGATATAAAAAAATGGAAAATAAAAGAGGATCATGTAAGGGAACTAAGGACAGTGGGGGCACCATGGGGACGCTTTCTTAAAACTGTCCAATCACACAGTCTGAGGAATAGGGACTTTGATGTGTATAACCCAAACCCAAATCCCACATTTCCATTTCAGAAGTCACACCATTATATCATTTATTTTTTTTTTTTTAAAAAAAAGGTTCTCAGTCAAACCTGGCATTATTTAGAGACTTCTTTCCACATCACTTGTGAAACATGAACATGGGACGGTCTCTACAATGGCCCCACAATTTCTACAGTTAAAAATGTCTATTAGCACATATTAATAATGCATATGTATATGTTTCATTGTGGCATTTTTATACATGTATTTAATATATCTCTATCACACTCACCACTCTGGCCAGCTCTTGTCCCCCTCCTACCCTTGGTAATTCCTTTCATCTTAACCAGCCCCCTACTATCTGGGTAACTTTGGGGGTGTTCATTAGGGCTTATAGAAGTCTTGGTAAGAGTTTGTTCACAAGAGTCTGGACATCTTGCCAGTAGCTACAGCACTGAAGAAAATTTCTGTGCCTCTCCCACCAACCATTAACTGCACGTAAGTCCTCAGGGAAGGGTGAGGTCCCATTAGCCCTTCCTCTTTCTTATAGGGTACTCAGGAGTCTGATCTTGAACAAATACTAACAGCAGCTGTGAACTTAAAAGTGCAACAGCCTTATCATGTCCAGAAACTAGACTTCCATACCTCTGTCCTACATCCTCTGGCTCTTACATTCTTTCTGCCTCTCCTGCCACGATATTCTCTGAGCCTTGGTGGTTGTTGGGGGTGGGGTGAGGGCATCTGAAATGAATACCATACTTATGGCTGGACATTTAATAATTATTTACTCTCTGGACTTCAGTGATGAGTTTCTACTTTCGCTGCTGGCCACTGCAAAAAGAAACTTCTCTAACCAAAGCTGACAGAAACACTACTCTTTGGTCATAAAAGTTGTGCTGGGGGTTATTGAGGGCACATTATGTTCATTTAGCAAACAACAATAGTAGCTTCTTCAGTTAGAGCCTATGACCTCCCCAATCATAAGCTTTTGACCAGGTTTACAGAACCAGATATGAATCCCCCTCCTGTAATGTGACTATCAAATCCAATCAGAAAGTGTTCCATTACACCCATGACGGTATTAATAGTGAGCCCATTCAGCCTGGCCAGTTTGTATCATCAATTACTTCCCGATAACCTGCATAGCACCTTCTGGCACTATGAGGGAAACTAGTTAGAAAAGAATCTTCTAACGAGTTTCAACTTGACTTCTCTATGTCTTATGTTCAAGATACACTAGTGTCTTCAGCAATAGAATCCTACTGTCTAGTTAGTTCTTGTGTGTGACCAGCAGCAGTGGCCATTGCCTGTACTGTTTGGAAGGGTCTCAGGAGCCTTCCTGACCAACTAACTATTCATATGCCTAACCTGGGGTTTTCACTTCTTGTCAACAATGTACAGATTCTAGAAGGGGCTTTCTTCACTGACACTCTTTCTAAAAGTTTTTGTTTTCTTAATTAGCTCATCACATAACAACAGATTTTCATGTGGCTTTTTCATGCATAGTTAGATTGGGCTGACTCTCCCTCACTTTACTCCACCGTCTCCAGTTAAACCTTTCCCTCCCCAGCTTCAACCCTGCATTCTCATATCACATGTACTCGATGACCACCTCCTACTTGAAGAATCACGGATTTGCTATGTTGCTCTGAGTCACCAAGTATACCTTTTGGCCCAAACTGCTTTAGTTACAAGTGTTCTTTGCATTGGTCTGGTTTGAGGCCTCTGGTCTCTGCTACAAGAAATACTAGATCCTTACCAGGACTCCTCTTAGATATCCTGTTGTTGCTCTGTGTCATGGAGTTCTTGTAACTTTGATTCTGCAGAACACTCATATGCATATGGAGGGATGGAATTGAATGGGATTGGGGGTGCATGATGTGAAATTCATGAAGAACCAATAAAACATGTTTTTTTTTTTAATGAGGGGAAAGTCAATAAAATTATAAAAGTGGATAAAAATCCAAAATTCCTGTTTCCCAAGTTCTGTGAATACTCAGTCCATATAAGTTCACGTGACAATTAGAAATTATTTGATGCTTGTCTTTTTGAGCCCAAGTTATTCCATACCATAATATTTTCCTGTAAATTTCATAGCTTTATTCTTGATGGCCAAATAAAATTCCTTGGTTTAGTCAGGTGTGGTAGGACTCTGCAGACAGAGGCAAGCAGATCTATGTAAATTTGAGGCCATCTTTGTTTACATAGCAAATTCCAAACCATGTAAGGCTACATGGTGAAATCCTATCTCAAAATGGAAAAAAAAAAAAAAAAAAAAAAAAAGTCCAGTGTGCACCATTGCCATTATACATTCTCCAGCTAATGGTCAACTGTGTTGATTCCACTTCCTTGAAAATATGAACTAAATAGCAATAAACATGAATGAATGCACAAGTAGCTGTGTGGTACAATGGTGAGTCATTTGAGTACATGCCCAAGAACGGTGCAGCTGGGTCGCGTGGAAGTTCTTCTACCTTAGGTTTTCTTTTGCTGTTGGTGGTGGGTTTTTTGTTTGTTTTTTCTTTTCTTTTCTTTTCTTTTCTTTTCTTTTCTTTTCTTTTCTCTTCTCTTCTCTTCTCTTCTCTTCCTTTCCTTTCCTTTCTTTTTTTTTCTTTTCTTTTCTCTTGTCTTTTCTTTTCATTTTTGAGAAAACTCCACAGTGGATGGCTAGGTAACTGCTCTAGCTTTCATTCTGGCCACCAGTGAGAGTTCCCCTTTTCCCACATTCATGCCAGCCTTTGTTTTCCTGATGGTTGCTGGTCTTACTTCAGTGACTTAACTTATTTAGTGTATTATCAAACGTATTATCATTTTCTCAACAGCTAAGAATGTTGAACAGTTAAAGATATTTATCACCTGCTTGTATTTTTTCCTTGGAGAACTTTCTGAGGATTGGGTGTTTTGTTTTCTCAATGTTTAGTTTCTTTGTTTTGTTTTGTTTTCTTTGAGGCAGGGTTTCTCTGTGTAGCCCTGGCTGTCCTGGAACTCACTCTGTAGACCAGGCTGGCTTTGAACTCAGAGATCTGCCTGTCTCTGCCTCCAAAGTGCTGGGATTAAAGTCATGAGCCACCACCACAGAGCAATGTTTAGTTTCTTAAGTTCTTTGTATATCATGCATGTTAATCGTCTGTCAGATGTATAGCTTGCAAAGGTGGTTCTCCCTTCTGTAGGCAACTATGCACTCATTAGATTATGATACATAAGCTTTTTAATCTCATGGGGTCTCATTTGTTACTTGTTGGCTTGACTGAGTGGAGTCCTACACAGAAAACTTTTCTTCTAGCTTTTTCATATCTTATACTAAGGTCTTCAGTCCATTGGAATTGATTTTCTTCAAGGTAAGAGATAAGGATGTAGCTCCATTCTTCTGTATGTCGATATCTAGTTTTCCCAGTAAAATTTTTTGAAGAGCGTAACTATTTTCCAATGTGTATTTTAAACATTTTTTGTCAAGGACAAAGTTGTTTATAGCTGTGTGGGCTTCTATCTGAGTGCTCCATTGTATTTTAATAATCTGTGTGTAATCTCCATGTCTGATTTAGGACCAGAACCATGACATTTTTATTACTTTGGTTCTGTAGCATTCCTTCAGATCAAGTATGGTGGTGTTTCAAGCACTATTTTTGCTCAGGACACTCTACCTGTCCAAGATCTTTTGTGCTTCCCTATGAATTTTCAGATTGCTTTCCGAAGAATGGTGTTAGAATTTTGATGGGGATTGTTTTAAATCTGTAAATTATTTTTGGTAGGGCACCATTTTCATGACACTTAATTCCCTACATCCATAAGCATGGGAACCACTCAGATTTTTAATTTTAGGCGCACTTACTCTTTCATTCTCTCCTGGGGGTTTCATTCAGTTCCCATCAATTATGTTCAAAACTATAGCTTTCAATAGAAATAGATTAGCAAATTCATATGCATAAATAAGGATATATTATGAGAAATGTATTATCAAGAACTGTCATCATGATATGAATTTTATAGTCTTACACTAAGTAAGATGGCTACACTATTACTCTACAATAACACTTATGGGACCATTATTATATATGAGCTTGTCACTGTCTGAAATGCCCTTATATGTTATATGCCCCCCACAAACACACTACTTACTAAAACTCCAGGCTGAATGATAACTATAGAAAAGGAAATATTAATCTTGAAAACAAGATAGGGTTCCAGGAACACAGAAGAAATTATTTATTCTAACATGTGGCAATGGTAGTGAAACAGAATCTTAAAATCCTACTTTAGTTAGGTATCTTAGCACTTAAAAAATCCCACCACTCTATATTGATGCTAGTCGGCATAATAATATGGTGAAAATAAACTACTATATAGAGAAAAGAGGTTAACTTTTATTCCCTCGTGATTCTGGAGTTGTAAGGTCAAAACAACTTAGCAACTGCCAACTTGCATCTGTTTTCTATCACAGTGAAGTGAGCACAAATATACAGCTCTGTGTGGTGCCCCTTCATGCCCTTATAAAGCCACCAGAACTCAATCGCGGGTCTCCACCCTAGTGACCTCATCTAATCTAATCACTTCCCCAAATTCTATCCCTAAGCATGATAGTCCGATTAAGATTTTTACCCTCTTGATATCATTAGCAACAAGACTTTGGAGATTAAAGTCCCGTATGAGTTACAGGGAACAAATGATACTCAGACCACAGCAGGAGTCCTGGGGTAGGGAACAGGTCAAACACAAAGGGGACAGATGCCAACCTTGCTGGCTCTATAATCGTATCCAGACCTGTTGCTACCAAAGCTGTGGTCAATCTCAGGCACAAGGAGTTACAAAAGTGAATGAATAAAAATGAAGGATCCACAGACGGTTGCTGCTTTGTTTTAACTGGGCTGAGTTCTAACTGATGCATGCTAAGCCGTGCACATTGAAAGCATGCTGTTTGTTCAGTTCTGAAATCTGTACCTGCTTGTGAAACCTACACGGCAGTCAGGCAACATTTTCATCTCCCTCCAAAATTTCTGCATGCCCCTTTATAATGCATCCCTCCCTCTACCCCATCCCCTAGCAACCATTGATCTGATTTGATTTCTGTGTCACTTTCTAGAATTTTATATAAATGGAATCTTGCAGTGTGCACTCTCCCCCCCCCCCCCAAGGTTTCTTTTTCTCTGCAGTGATTTTGAGATTCATCCATATTGTGTCCATCAACAAACTTACTCCATCAAGAGCTAACATTCTCTAAACTGTTCCTTCTTCTGTCATGATCATTTCATAAAAGAGAATGTATCTGAACTGTCAGAGAAAGGACGTATTCTACAAGCAAGAAAGAAAAAAAGCAGACAATCTTTTGTTAACAAAGAGTGGGGTCCTTAGGTAAAATTATGTAAGCCCCATTACCCAAAGCCAGTTCTGGCCATGAAGGGGGAAGCACTGCCCCTCACAAAGCCCTACTCCTCATTCAAGAAGGGAGAAAGGCAGAGCCCTCTTGAGACCTGTTTCCATAGTAACCAGCTAGCAATTGACAATGTGGCAGCAGTTGGGCCTCCTGAAGGGGAAAAAAAAAATCTTCAACAGAGACCAGACCACAGAGTGGTCCAAGAGGGTACAGCTCACAGCCAGCTTTGTGGAGGCCCCAGGATTCACTAGGCAGGTCCTTTGTTAGGATGGATTTCCAGAGAAATGGAAGGAGAAAGGAAGACGGACCTTTCATAATCAGGCTGGTCCACACATGGGCAACTGGCAAGACTGCCACAGCATCACAGAAAAAGGACGGGGCTTGGACAGACCACACCCCTCTGCTTCCCATGTCACTTAAAGCCATCCCAATAACGGCTCTAAAGCATAGTTTCTTCCAAAACAAAGGAAGACCCATTAAGCCACATAAAGACCCCTGTATCAGAAAGCTCGACTAAGTAACATGAAGGTTTTACCTGGAGTTTTCCTGGAACCATTCTGGAGACTTTGTCCAAGTTGTCTGTGATACACCCCAGGTTGAAAGAGGAGGAGGTTTGTGGGTAACCTTCTAGACCTAGAAAAAGTGAGAATACAAAAAGCCAGAGAAATATCTCAGATGAGTAAAAGGCTTAAATGTGGGAGCCCCTCAGTCCTCTCTAAAGCACCCTCCAAAAGCCCACTGCACTCCCAACCCCACACCACCCAGCCAGAGCCTGTAGCTTTATGAGGAGCCGAAGTGTGGGGTATTTCAACGCTGCTTCCATTCTCTCCCAAGATTTGTCTACCCAGCCTCCAGTTAACAGGCTTTTACCCAATAATAGCCTGACCCCAAAGTACATGCCTGTGGCAAATCCCAGCTCTGCCGTTGGATAACCAGATAATTTTGGATGAATTGACATTCTTAAGCCTCGTTTGCCAGATGGTAATTTATGGTCTAGTGTAACAGTCAAGAATGAGTGTGAAAGTCTACACAAAGTATTTAACAAATTCAGTAGTACTCAATAAATACCAGCTGCCTTGTAACACTTTTGATCTCTCCTGGACAAGATAGGATATGTCTCAGAACTATTCTATCATTTAAGGCCCAACCCCTAAACACCTCTGTCAGAGAGCCCATGATTCCTTCAGTGTAGACTTGGAACTTGCTTGATGTACCAGCCAGGACAAGGCTCCTTTAAGGAATCCATTGGCATCATTCTCAGCAATTTAACACTGTGACTTTCAATAAGATATATTATATATTTGGTCTTGGATCTGGTTCTTGACAGATCCCCCCAATTCATCCTATTTCCAAGCCTCAGGAGCAATAAGGTAAGGTAAGCATCATTCGTTATGTTCATAACGATTCCTTCCTCCCCTACAGAAACTGTGAGTGATGTAACATTTGAAAAGTCCCTAAAGAAGGGGTGCTGGTTGCTTCCTGTTTCACTTTGCTGACTTATAAAACAGCAGAGGTAGAGGCTGAGCGCATTACCCATGGTTGATGAGCATCCATCATATCTGTATAATGATAGATTATGGAAAGTTCAGATGGCTAGATTACTTGAAAGTTCAGATGACTTCAGATTTGTTGAATATATAGGGCTACTGTACTTGGGGTTTGAGGGCAAAAGCCTGGAATCCAGTAGCTATGCAGGCTAGGCTCAACCACCTGTCCCCATATACCATCGCACAGAAAGAAGAGAAACAAGATCAAATCATCCATCGATGCACTGAGAAGAGGAGTAATAAGATGGCCCGGTGACCCACAGGTCTTCTTTGGATACTCAAGTAAGTTTTAGATGTAAACAGAGCTAGAACTGGGCAAGGAGAAAGAGATATACAAAATTAAGTTCTACTGGCCAAGATTTGTCCCCATCCACCAAGGCATCGAAGAAGTCCTTATTGCTTGGGGAAGAGGTGCAGTGGGCCTCCAGAATTCCTACTGCTGCAGGTTGGAGCCTCATTCTAATACACAACTGCCTTTACATGGAAGGTATCACTCAATCTTAATGATGAAAACAGGAGCTAGAAACTGGCTAGACAGTTTAGGGATAAGGACTTTGATTGTTGTCTAGAAGCTGGATTTATCCTTGATTTGGTCTTGGCTGGAGGTCAGAAATACCAGACAGGAATTCTTGTCCCTTGTCTCTCTCTTTATTTACATTACAAATCATAACAGTAGCAAAATTACAATTATGAAATAACAACAAAAATAGTTTTATAGTTGGGGTCACTGCAACATGAAGAACTGTGTTAAAGGATTGCAGCATTAGGAAGGTCATGAACCACTGCTCTCGTGTATCTGGAGGTGACGATACAAAAAGACAAAACCTTGGCTTGAGAGGAGAGGGCTGTGTGATGCCTGCAGTTGTATGTAGAACTCCATATAACTGAGCATGTGCAGAGAAGCCTGTGCTAGGCTTGTGCTGGGAGATATAAAGCTTTATGCAGGCCTCTAGGGTCCTCAGCTTTCCATTCGATGTATCTTGTTTCTTCCCTTGAAAATTTTCTTTCTTTTGTCTCTGCAACAGATGTGTCTGTTCAATTCTTTGCTCTAGGATGCAAAGCCTGGGACAATTTAGGAAGTATCCTCCAAATCCTGCAATCAATTGTGATCTGGAATGATCTCCTTGGCAAGAATTCTTACTCTGTGGGAGCTGACACATGCTTTGACATAGTTTGCCTCATGGATCCACTAAAGAAGACTCATTATAGAAACTTTCTGATGAATATTCACCCTCTTTCTCAAGGAGCAGATAAGTTGTATGGAGGGTTTCCCAATGATGCTAAGATACTCACTCCAGGCTAGAAACTTAACACTCCACACATACATGACCCTCAACTCCTGGACTTATGCATAACTGTTATACTTTCAGGCTGATCATCTCTGGGAGGCCTCTTAGCTCTATTCCTTTGACACTGATCAATATCAATAAGCCAGCTCTCAACTAGCTATCATTTGGAGTACCTTCATTGTTTAATCTTTTAGCATTTCCCCAGCCTGTGAGTTTCCTTGACATGACTAGCCCACTGTCTCCAAGAAAATGGAGTTTCAGATGGCTGCTAGTGTATGTGATGCCCATGCTACACACACATGCACACACCCACCTCTGTGGCAAGATGTGATGCTCCCTTGATTGTTACTCATGTCCCTCTGCTTTTGCCCCTTTGCAAGGTCCTTGCCATCTTCCTAACACAAAGCCTCTCTAAATGGTTGACAAATTGGGCTCTCTTCACCCATTCTATCTGACATGAACACAAATAAGCTCCTCTGGAAAAGTAATGCAACACTATGACACAGTAACATTTTCATTTCCCCGGCTTTCCCACTTAGAAGAATGCTTTCAGTTGAAGGGGGCATGAACAATAGGGGGACAGTTGGCTGTAAGACAAGAGGAAGGATTAAGTGGTCTTCATCTTGGGAAGGAAAACAGAAGAAAAGAGATGAAAGGAAAGAGAAAAGAGGAGAAAAGGCAGAGGAAAACATAAGGAATGAAAAGGGAAGATTGTAATATGTTGGTCCTTATGTCTCTCTCTGGATTCCTGAAGTTCCTTTAAAATGTTACTAAATTCCTCATATGATTTTGTACACATGAATTTTTAGTGGAAACTAGAGAATGTGTACTTCATGTTGGGTTGATATAGAATGTAATAAGCTAATGGTAGTGTAGCTGAATGAGGAAGAGAGTAGTACAGAAATCCATGGAGAGTTAAATGCAAAACTCTCCCTCCAAGTTATGGGGAAGGTTCTAGAATCTCCTTAAATAATATAATTAGACATTGACTAAAAGTAACTAAATCACTGATTTTTCACTTATTTTTATTTTTCTAATTTCGTAAGGGTATCATGTAACTCCTGAGTTATGCCCTAACTCACAAGTTAGAGCAACAGTATCAAGTGGTAGATCAACTTCCTTTAAAAAAATCAATAACCAGTTCATAATGCCTTTGATAGAAACTCAATGACTAGCATAAGGTTTTACTTTATCAAGAGCCTGAGCTATTTGTCAACAGCTGTCCAAGAAAGTAACTGATTCAAAATCCAATTGTCAAAACATTCACTGGATGCTCACTGCATGCAAAACAGTAAGGCAGATGCTAGGAACTTTAAGAGCAATAGAAGCATTCTGTCTCTGTAGGAGAAATGTCAGAATACAACATGGCTGCACTTCTCAAAGCAACTCCAAACACATTGTAAAGCAAACATGCAAAGCTCATGTTTCCTAGTCAGCAGGATGGAGCTGTAATAGGATTAGACAAACTAGTTTATTCTAAACACCTAAATAAGAAAGCTGTGGAAGATTGGTGTAGGAGTGGTGCTAATAAGGTCCTGTTCCCCAGTTGGTTCTTAATCTATCGATAAAGAAGCCACGGGCCAATTGCTAGGTGGAAGGAATAGACAGGTCTTCCAGGTCCCTGGAGGCAAGCAGACAGATGCAAGGAGAAGGAGAGAGAGTTCACCATGCTTCTGAGGGAGAAGAGGTGACCAGCCATGTGAGATCTTGGGTGAAGTGGCAGCCTGTGACCCCTCCTACAGGTATCGGGTTGGAGATGTTTAGCCGGGACAAGATGTAACTGAGCAACTAAAGTTGAATACAGGTGGAGAGCTAAGAATATTGATAAGGGCACACATAACCAGGTGGGAGATAAGTAGCACCCAGTAATTGTACCAAAATGGCAAGTGGAACTTGAGCAATGTCTGTGTCTGTGTTTTTTTTATCCATGGATTCAAGGGAATCTGGGTGCAGGCTGGTAGCACAGCCTTTTCATGGAGCATAGGCAGGGTAGCAAAAGCTACATGCAACAAATTAAATTTGGAAATGTATCCATGAGACTCGTGTTGAAGACACGATCTTCAACTGGTAGTAGTATTAAGAGGTTCATTAGGATGCTAAACCCATCAATAACTACATGGCCTTTTTATGAAGGGCACTGATTTGGAGAAGGAGGTCACTAGGAACATGTCTTTATCCCTGGCCTTTTCCTGTCTCTGGTTCTTAGCTTCCCTAAGGTGAACTGCTTTTCTCCTCTACCACATCGTTCTACCATATGTAGTCCTTGCCACAGCCAAACTAGTAGACTGAAATCTCTGAAGCTATGAACCAAAATCACCTCTTAGGTCAGTTTCATAAGGGGGTTGTCATAACAACAGTAAAGACACAAATACAATGAGCTACCAAAGTAATGGCAATCAGGAATGAAGTGGAGGCGTAATCTCTTCGATTGGCCGTCCAAATGCCGGCAGCCTGGGATGAACTTGTTCTACAAGCAGGACGAAGAGGAAGGACTCCTGAAGGGGACATCATCTGCTTGGGCTCAGAGTCACAGCTGGAAGACTCACCACCAGAAGGCTTACTATCATCCTCTAAAAGACTTTCAAGGAAAACTAAAATATTTTTATTGCCAAGACCTTGATATTTTTAGTGGCCTAGAAGGCATACCAGGAATTGTATAAGGAAGGAGTAAATCCATGGGGAATCAAATCCACCTCTTCCCTTCCTCTGCCAGAGAGAAGCCCAGGTATCCTTAGATACACAGTGTATACCTAATAACAAAAAGGAATTTACAAACCTGGAAGCAGAAATATGGTCCAAAGCACCACTTGAAAATGAAGAGGGATGCCATTTACCCTTCAGAGACACACTCTGTTCACTGTCTCACTTTCAAAAGCAGCAGCTAGTATGCCGCTGAAACCATTTCCACAAGAAGAGGAGCCTGATGATTCTGAAAACACATGGAAGGAAGTAGCCAAGACTAGACACGGTGATAAGTGAGGTGATTAACTGAGGAGCCGGGGCTGCCGTTAGAATCATCTCAGTTCCTCTCCATTCCGTGATAACAGAACTTTTCACCAAATGAAAGGTGATGGAGCAGACCGGCTGTCACTGATCTCAGGGAAAGCTCACAGATGCAGCAACACAGGCCCTGCTTTCAGGTGAGGGCCTCAGGGGAATTGAGCTAGTGGAGGCAGGCCCCAGACCCCGTGGGAATCTCACTCACTTCTGGAAGGCTTGAACAAGAAAGAGTCCGCAGGCTTGTAAATCTATGCAGACAGATAGGTACCAATAAAACAGAGAAATATTAGATTCAGGTCTGTGAAGACGTGTCAAGAAATGGAAATATTGTCGTCGTTGGTGGTGGCCCCGGAAAGAGAAAGGAAAAGGAAAGAGGAAAGAACAAAACCTGTACCTATAATTCTTTCCCTATATGAGAAGATTGAGCCTGAGAAAGGTAAAGCTGCTTACTCAGTGTTCTGCACCTAATCAACAGCAAACCTCTCTATAGTTGCATGTAATACTCTATTAAGACAATACTCTGTCTATTGGTCTCTTGCTTTATCTCCAGCACCTAGTACAGTGCCTGGCATAAAGTAGATATTCGATGAAAGTGTTAAGTGACAGAAATGATTTAAGCCTCTTGGTTCTTCTTCCAGTCCCCTGTAGATGACATCATCCTTTTCTCTACATACAGTGGTCCTCAAGGTAAGTATTTCCCATGCATTGTCCCATCTCTTCCCTGCCCTCGGTTTATGAAGGGCTACTCACACTCTCAGCATGGTGAGGACTCTGAGAAGCAAGATGGAAAATCCCAGCTGAAGTTTCTGTAACTTAAGCATGCATGGAGGATGGCTTGTTGGGTTACGTAACTGAAAAGTTAAAGATCAATGCTTTCAGGAATAGCTGGATCTAGATGCTGAGGTTACATGGGTCCTAGGATGCTTGCCGTTGCTTGCTGCTCATCTTTCCCTGCATTAGCCTCAGTCTTGGAGCCTTTGTACTTTCGTAGTATATCCTCCTTAGGAAAAAATTCCCCTCAGCCTAACTGCAAAGAAAGACCGAGATCGCATTCTTATTGGTCAAGCCTGGGCCTGTACATACACTAATTTTACTGATTAATAGACTGTAATAATTTTCTTAGCTAGGTTTGGGTTACATATAAACTTAAAGATGCCATCCACCCACACTACATGAATGGAACCAAGTATGACTTTTCAGGAGAAAAACGGGTGCTCCATGCAAAAGAGAAGATAGGGTGAATATGAAAAGTAAAAATACCTCTCTCTCTCCTGTGTAGGCAAACAGGAGGTTGAAACAGTGTGAAATCCCAAAACTGCATGGAGTTACTTTTTGTTGTGGAAACAACATGCCCAATTCATAATTAATATAAAATAGGGTCTGGTTCCTCCAAGCTTGTTTGTAGCATGAACATATTGTTTACAGCTCCCACACAGTCCTGTGCTATGTACACAGATACACGGGAGCCACTGGTGATTTGACATTTACAGGACAATGTTAATTCCTTCCTTGCCAGGACAGACTACTGGAAACAAGCACAGGTAGGGAATAAGGATGTATTCGATCTCACAGCCTCCAGGAATTCAGACCTTGGGTAGCTAAATGCATTTCCTTGGACCTGAGGAGAGGTAGAAACATGGCTGAGAGACCACGTGCCAGAGGTCATCTACCTCATCGTGTCCAGGAAGCAGGTGGGGGACAAAATACATTCTAGATCACGGAGATCAGAGTTCCTATCTCCTCTAGTAATACCCCACTTCCTTCCAATCATGGCGTCATAATGTAAACCTAGGTAGGAGGGAATCCATTGATTAGGTCAGGGCCCTCAAGATCTAATGACTTTCTAAGCCCATCAGCTGGCAACTAAGTCCTCAAGAAAGATTGTGTCATTTTCAAACCTAACACTGTCAAGCAGTACTTGTTCTCCAAGACCCCCCCCCCCCCCAAATAGATCAACGTATCACTGCCGTGCAGATTTGGCTTTGCTTGCATATGTTGATAGCAGTGTTCACACAGTTGGTGACTGCTATTGTATATTGCATTAGAAAAAAAGGAGAGAAGGAAATGCATGTGAAATTATTATAAAACACAATCTCATGGTGTAGTGAAGTTCAAGCATGGGCAGCATTTGGAGGGCAAGAACTACTTTCTTTGCTTCTTGGTTTCTTCTTCCATGTGAGACAGCTGGGTCTTAGAACGAGAGAGTGCTCAGGCCCCCATTACCAGGTAGCAAAAAGCCTCACTCTATCGCTGTATGTAATACCTCACTCAACTAAGAGAAGACATTAAAGAGCATGGACCAGACCCTTGGAAAAGACAATTATTTTTTAAAGCTTGCCTGTTATACATGTATCTTTCACATCTCTTTCACCACACTCTTCCATGTAAAAGCAGAGAAGCTCCTGTCTGACCATACACACAGGACATGTTCTTATGTGAAAATAATGCACACTATTTGCAACATGGTCAAAGCACCTGGACTATTATATTGTCCACTTTTTCCTGTTTTCTTTAAATATTTTTGAAGTTCTGTAGGACTTCTCTGCCCACAGTAGGAGGGGCAGGGAGTATGACAGAAATGCATTATGTGCCTTTGTAAAAGTATCAAAGAAGTGGAAATAATTAAATACTCAAATGTCATTAAGTTCCTCTGTTTGCTGCAAAACTGTATGCCCAAGACCTGCACACTTTTGCTTACATACAAAATACCTTGCAAGTATTATGACATGGTTCTCAACCTGAAATTAATCTTTCCTTTGTGTGTGTGTTTTGCTGGCATGCATGTCTGTGTACCATACACACAAAGTACCTGTGAGGCCCGGGGAGGCTGTTGGATTCCCTGGGACTGGCTTTCCTGACTGTTGTGAACCTCTATGTGGGTGCTGAAATTGAACCCATGTTCTGTGAAAGAGAAGTCAGTGCTCTTAACCACTGAGCCATTTCTCTAGGACCTTTGCCCTTAAAATTAAAGACAAGGAATAAAGACCTGGAAGCAGTAACTTTCCTCCCTGAGGGATGTTTCATACTATGCTTGTGTGCTACCTACAATCACCATGTACCTGGAGAAATGACCGAAAGACCCAGAGAGTAGGAAGGGGCAAGGAAAGGGCAGCAGAGGAAGACACAGTACTTGTGCTTAGTGTCCCAAAGTTTGAGCACTGTAGGAGGACCGCATGGTAGGCTGTGGCTATAGGAAGGGCCCAGGGTTGGTCTGCCTAAAGAAGCAATGGCCAATACAGTTGGACGTTCAAACAACCTGTGGGGAGAAACAGGGGGCCCTGCTCTACCTATTCTTTCTCTCTATTACTTAATTGCTTCTCCCCCCTCTCTCTGTCTATCTCTCTCTGTCTCTGTCTCTCTCTGTCTCTCTGTCTCTGTCTCTGTCTCTGTCTCTGTCTCTCTCTCTCTCTCTCTCTCTCTCTCTCTCTCTCTCTCTGTGTGTGTGTGTGTGTGTGTGTGTGTGTGTGTGTGTGTATGTGCACATACATAGGCACTCTCTGCACATGTGTGTACACATAAAGAAGTATGTACCTGCTTGTAGAGGCCAGAGGCTAACCTCAGGTGTTATTTGCAAGACATTGACCACCTTATTTTTTGAGACAGAGTCTCTGCTTGGACTCCAGTCTTGCTGATTGGGCTACTCAGGCTGGACAGTAAACTCTAACGATATTATTGCTTCCATCGCTCAAGCACTGACTTTACAATCGTACACTGCCATGCTTGGATTTTTGCACAAATGCTGTGGATACAACCCAGGTCTTCATACCAAGCACTTTAGGAATCGAGCCGTCATCCAACACTGGAGAATTATTTTTGCTCAGCATGGATCTTTGTCATCAATGGTATAGTTCTTAGAAGAACTCAATATGGAACTCACACCCCAACCTCCTCTCTAGTGTGAAAGTGCTGGGAAAACCTGTGAAAGAGAAGCTGAGCTGCAAAGTGGTCTGGTGGTGTACCTCAGATACATTCAAGGAGTTTACCACACACTGGGTGTTGCATTTTCCCCAGATAGATAGAATGCAGCAAGTATGCACAGAGCATCTTGCTGGATCTCATCCATAGACCCCAGCTCTTGTTTTACCAGTAATTAAAAAAAAACTCACTGCATAAAGGGGACAGTACATCTGGGTACATCTTGAGCAAGATAACACACCTCAGAGTTGAGTGACTCCCCACAGTCCATGTGGGTTCACAAAAGCAGCTTAAGGTTCTGGGGAGGGCTCATTAACATTTGCCCCTTACACACCAGGATCTTAATTCAAATCCCTAACAAAAAATGCTGGCAGTCACTACTTATCATTCCAGCACTGGGGAGGTAGAGACAGAATTCTGGCATCCCCAGGTCGGGTGGCCAAGTCCAGTTGGATGATATCTGAGGCTATTCTCTGGTCTCCAAACACAAATTCACAAACATGTGTACACACACACACACACACACACACACACACACACACACGAATAAAATCAAGTAAGACAAATAACCTGGGTACAGTTACTGTTGGTATCTTGGCTTTGTTTCCCTTGGTGTGATAGAATCTCTGGCAGAAACAGCTTAGTGGCAAGAAGGTTTATTTTCACACATGATCCCAGGTTACAGTCCATCATAACAGAGAAGTCAGGGTGGCAGGAACATGTAGCAGTTAGTCACATTACAACCACAGTCAAGAATAGAAAAAGAAGAATGTGTGCATGCTCTGCACACCCCCACACTCTAATAATGAAGCTCAGAATCCCCTGTTAAAGAATGGCAAATCTACAGTGACTCTTCCCATCTCAATTAACATAATCCAGATAATCCCCCTACAGATGTGGCTACAGACTGACTTGACCCAAACAGTTCCTCACTGAGCCTCTGGCCCCAAGATATGTCAAGCTGATTAAAACCAACCATCATAGTAAGTTGAAGAAGCTTAAGGCAGGGCTGAGCCAGCCATGGAGTAGTTTAGTGTTTTGTCCACTCTGTCTCACCTTGCAAGTCCTAGTTATAAATCAGATTTCATTTGAGAAGGGCCAAATTGTGTATCCCTAAAATTCACACATTGAAGTCCTAACCTTTAGTTCATCTTAATGTTAGCTTCACTGAGAAATGGGACCTCTCTCGTGAGATGACCAAATTAAAGTGAGGCCATTAGATTGGACCTTTCTCCCATATTGTTGGTACCCTTATGACAAGAAGAAATGTGGGCACACAGAGAAACAGCAGAAATAGGCACACAGAGGAAAGATTATATGAGGACCTGACAACACAGTGGCCAAACACAAGCCAAGAAGAGGGCTCCATAGAAACAAACTTCTTGACACTTTGATCTTAGACTTACAAACCTCAGAAATGGGGAAAAATAAATACCAATTATTTAAAGCATTCAGTCTATCTAGTCTTTCTTTTAACAAGGCAAAACAAACAATGGACGTGCTGGAAACTAAAAGCAGAGTTCCTAATTTGGACATTACTAAGACCCCACAATTTTGGTAGTTAGCTCCTTAAAATGTCTGTCTGTCTGTCTGTTTGCCTATAAGTCTGTCTGTCTGTCTGTCTACATATTTGTTTAAGACCCATTGGTTCTGTTTTTCTGGAGACCTCTGTCTGTAACACTTTCTTAAGAACAATTTCTTTATCTGGATGCTGAAGTTGCTCCTCCCAGAGTGATCTCTCATGTTTCCTCCAATCGACCACATGATTGAGCGATCACCTCTGTATTCACACATTCATCACCCATTTATGCATCAGACAGGGATGTCTGAAGTGAAGGACCATTCTGTTCAAGGCTGTCATGGTAAATTATCATTGGAAGAATGAACATGGAAAACTCACTGAAATCACGAGCTCACAGCATCTCTGTGCTCTTATATCACACAAGAAAATTAAGAGAACACATCTTGTTTATTTGCCAAGGTGATCAATGCATTCATCATCCTACATTCAGTTGTTGTAAGGCAATATTTTACTGGGCTTCTAAATTCAGTGGGAGAAAAAAATTACTTCAAGTCTTCTATTATTATGGTTCCTTGTACCTTAAAGTCACACAAGTGCATTCAATATAAATGTGAGTGGGCGAGAGATGGAGCAGCCATGATTGACAACACTCACAATAGACTGTGGAGCACAGAGTGAGGGAGGAGTACTGTTGAATTCTATATTTAATATTTCCAAGCAAATAAATGCAGTCACTTTTGTGAGATTTAGCCCTGCTTCAGGGTGTGACATTTTAACCATTCCCCTGCCCAGTATTTTTGTGTCTTAGATTGCAAACATCTGGTTCTGAAATGAAAATAATACTATATATTTTATTTGTAATGTAACCAACCACATGGCACAGGGGAAATGCACAAATGTGACAATCAACAGATTACAGCTACCATGAATTTTACTCACTGCTCTGGTACATTCCCTCCCTTCTTCTCTTTCCTCAAGTCTAAAACAACTTGAAGATAAGGGGAGGACTTGGGTCTCCACAGTCTTCCTCCAACAATGGCTGCTTATGGTTAAGTAATCCACTTATCTTGCAGTTCTTTTTCTCCTTTTTCCTCTCCTCTCTGTCTCTCCCTCTCCTTCCTCTCCTCTCCCTCTTCTTCCCTCCCTCTCCTCTCCCTGCCTCTCCCCATCCTTCTCTCCCTCTCTCCCTCCCCCTCCTTCCTTCCCTCTCCCTTCCTTCTCTCCCCCTTGTTCTCTCTCTCCCCATCTTTCTTCCTCTTCCTCTCTTCCTTCCCCCTTCTTCCCCCCAGCTCTGAGGAGATCTAGACAAGAGGATCATCAGTTCCAAAATTTAAGCCACTTTGGACTCCATAACATGTTGAGGCCAGCATTAGATGTATGAAGCCCAATCTCAAAACACATGCACAGTGAAAATAATGGTAAAGTAATCAATGGATTTAAAGTTACTTTAATAGTAAACCTGTCCTAAAATAGTTTATATGTTCTCAAGTACACACACTTACAGTCTTCAGACAGTACTGTCTAAGGAAACCACACATCCACACAGCCTCTCTTCATATGTGTTGTTGTTGTTGTTGTTATTGTCGTTATTGTTGTTGTTATGTTTGACATGTTTTTCCATAGCAACCACTTCCAACCCAAAACACATCCAACCTGGCTCTGATCCTCTCTGGCCACATTTCTCTGCTGCAGTTATATTCTCTCTCTCTCTCTCTCTCTCTCTCTCTCTCTCTCTCTCTCTCTCTCTCTCTCTCTCTCTCCCTCTCTCCCTCTCTCCAGCATAATAATCAGAGGAAGGAGATGTTAATGTTCATGAGTTTCTCCTTCACAGTGAAGTTGAGAGTTTGTGTTATTAATATCTTATCTCCCTCAGCAGGCCAGTGATTAATGTTTAAGGCCAAGAGTTTTCCAGCCTGAATTCTAAACTCTTCTACTACAACCTAAGAGTTTACTCCCCCAGTGAAAACACTTCATGTTTTCTCACCCCCACCCCCTACCCCAGCACTGTTCACTTAGCCAGTTCTGGAGACTTCTTGGATATGGTCGATTATAAAGGACAAGGAAGCTTAAAAGGTTCAGGGACCCTACATTATATTTTCCTCAAATATAAAATTAAATTTTAAGAGAAGGTTACCTTTGGGAAGGCCTTGATCTATGCTTCTTAACCCTGGGATCATGTTAGTGAATTGCTCAGAAAAAAAAAAATGAGTTAATGAGGCCAAAGTCTGTTCCGAACATAATTAGGTTTGAACTAGGGGAGGGACTTTCCTTAACACTGGTCCATGCCTGTGGACACTTCTGGCCATCTTATAAATTCATGCCACTAATCAGAAGAAAAATTAGAAAAGACTTATTAGTGTTAAAGGAAAAGGGAAGAAAAAGAAAATTTGCCTTCTGATGAACAGCCTAGCAGGTGGGCAGGTCAGCAGATCTGCTCTCTACACACAGCAGAGTACTTTTGTGATCCACACATTAAGAACTCCCCAGAAAGGAGCCAAATATCAGGCCCAGAAATAAAGCTGCTACATAAACAGAGGAAAGTCTACTGACCATGATTTAAGGAGGAACAAAGCGTATATCCTTTTGCACTTAGCAAGCCACGAATCTTCTTATTTATAAGAATAACCCATGGTCCCTTACCCTTGGTATCAGTACACTTTCTCTTAGCCAATTAAAAAAAAAGAATTATAAAAACTTACATTTGAACATATTACAAAGAGCTGGTGTGTATTTCAAAATTGCTCTCAAGTGGAATCTGCAGCAGTTCGGGTGAGGCTACAAAGATGACTGGATTAATTAGAACCCATCAGGAAAAAAAGAAAATGTAGGGAAAATGTAAGGGAAAATGTAAAAATTCTGGCAGGAATTATTCCCAAGAATGTTCCTTATAGGTCAGAGTTAACCTCTGAGTATTGAAGTGGTGTGATAATTTACTCATAGGCAATCAATACATAGACAGAAATACATACAATCTATTATTATTAATAGGGCATTTCTCCACCATCAGTGAAATGAGCCAATTCAAGACAGATTAGAGTTTAGTAAAGGCAGGTTTATTGGGAAGCTGCTCTTGGGTGGGTGAATTCACTGGCCCCGAATCCAAGACCAAGGAAGTTGTCATGGGGAAAAGTGGGGTGGAGAGGGAGAGGGAAAAGAAGAAGAAGGAGGAGGAGAGGGAAGAAGATAGGGGAGGGGGAGGGAGAGAGAAGTGGGGGCAAAAACGTCTGGATTATATAAAGAGGAACCTCTAGGGGAAGGACAGCTCAGCCCCTGGGCTGGAAAGTTTCAGAGGTGGAGGAAGGGTATGCCAGGTAGGGGCTGAGAGATACTGGGGAAACCTGGAGACCAGGTCTGCTCTGGTATGTAAAATATGCACCTCAGCCCCTTGTCCTGGGAACCAGAAACCAAACACTAATAAATACAGGAGAATGGCAGTAACTTTGCATGCCTAGGGTAACAACATAGAAATGGATAGCTCAGATGAGCACTGTGTAGGGAAAGACCTTTGGAAGGAAGACAAGGAAGTGAATGGATCATCCTTATCAATTCCAGGGCATCAAAAACAATGAGAGAGGCAAGAATGTGGGAGACACCAGGTAAGCTCTTTAAGCTGTCACTGCCTTGAATGCTGATATGAAGGGAACAGAGTTTGTGTTAGGCAATCTGATGTTTAGTAGGAACAGAGAAGAAGAGAAGTGTCTTAGAGAAAGTGATAGAGATGAAAAGAGAGAGTGAGTCTGTGTCTAAGCTCCTGTCTCAGCTTAAAACAAAGCACTCATCACCGGGCCAACAGTAAAGGGTACCAAAGCCTTTGGTGCACAAAGCTGATGAGAATTTCAGAGACTGGGAGCTAGGAACTTTGAGTGAGAGTCCTGAGGGTCCTACAAGATATATAGCAAGTTGGTGAGGGGCAGGGTGTGAAAGTGCACTAGTACATTTAAACAATTCTCAGGCTTTTCTCTTATGGCCCATGTGGGGGGGGGTCACAAAGAGGACCACACCCTCTCTGAGGAGACACGATGCTGAATGAGATAGAGGATAGGGTTGTGGCGTTGAGGGTGGTGATGATTTCATGAGTATATACCTGTCTCCAAACTCAGCAGCTTGGTTTCATTAAATGTATGCCCCTTAGGCTAGGTCAATGACTCCGCAGGTAAAAGTATTATCTCTGTAAACCTGGCAACAGTAGCTTAATCCCCAGAATCTGCATAAAAAAGCTAGATATGACAGTCTGAATCCCGGAGATGGGAGGTAGAGTCAGGAAGCCACATAAGCCTGACAACAGGATCTTGATCCCAGAGTCCACACAGAAAGCTTGATGTAGTAGGAGCATCTGGAATCCTGGTACTCCCACAGAAAGATGGAACGTGAAAGCATGGGGATGGCCTCAAAGCCTGGGATGCAGCCAGCCTGAAAGTGTAGCACAGTGTCCAAGGCAACAGAAGCGACTCTCAACAATGTGGAAGCTGAGAACTGTCGCCCAGAAGACCTCTACGGGCACCCAAGCACTGCCACCCCCATAAGTATGCGTGGGTTCAAAATGAATAAATAATGTGCACACCTTATGTAGTCCAATCATATGGAGTATCACAGACTATATGTGTCACAATTTCATAGCGTTATCTTCAGTAATACCGGAAAACTTTAAAATAGATAATAGCAAGAAGCCACCAAGGTTCTAAATACTATAATGACAAAGTATTTTAATTTATTTCCCTTCCTTCTTAGCATAGAATTTAATTGATATCCAGCTTTACTAAGTACATTAATATAAATTTTGGAGGCTTATACTTTAGATAAAGCATAAAGATACTGAGATTTCAGCTAGCAGCTAGGTTTGCCATGAATAGAAATGTCGAGAGCTGAGAGATAAAATTGACTTCTTACATCACCAGCCCTTGTCAGTTTGGCCAAGACACCTTCTACTGCAGTAACAAGGGCACGTCGCCCAAAAGCACTGACTTTTCTATTTTGGTGAACAGAAGGGGAAATGGCAATCAGATAAGATAAGGTGATGGATGTTCCTAGGCTGCACGCAATACTTTGTAAATCTCGAATCTCTAAAAGTTCCCTGACTTAGCTGAAGAATTTGGTTGGAACTCAAATTGGGGATGTGATGTAAAATGCGTCCAGATTTCCCTTATTTCGAGGGCCTCTAACACATGGTTCAAACTGAACTAACTGCTCAAACTGCAAAGCCTCTCTGTTCAATCATGCTCACAAAGATTTATACTGCTGCTTTAACCACCAAAGATGGTCACTGGCAGCATCCACAGTGCCCAGATCCTTGCTGTGTGGAGTTTCAGTAAGGACTTTTGTCCCTCATGCTAGAGAGAGCTGGGTTTCTGGTGTAACTAGGAAAAGAAAGAAAAAAAGTTGAACAATCAGAAAGAAACAAAAATAGAAAGGTAGGATCGGGATGGGTGGGTTATATGATAAGTGTCAGTGGAGCCAGTGAGCAAACAGAAAAGATCACTTTCCAAGGTTGTTGGAACCCTTTTCAAGGTCCAAGGAATGAATTGCCCATTTTAGATAGTGTCGTATTTACAATGATCTTTTGAAGTACAGGTCTGAGCACACCAGAAAGGATTTATTAACTAAGACTTTCACACAAACCCAGCTGAAACCAGCCAAGAGGTAGGCTCAATTTTTAATTCATGCTTCTCTTTTGAAAGTTATTAATTCACTAACAAAAAGAGCAGATTGGCCATGATGACCCTATAGTAAAGATGTGATGGTTTGGTGAGTAAACTAAAATTAATTCTGACCCAGCTGTGTGCTATGATATTCTGTGGCTGCTTCTTGTGCAACAACGTAGAAGCGTGGACTTACTGTCTTTGTAGATTATAAACATTATTTTCCCTCTGTACTTCCGAACACTCTTGCTACAAGAAGAGTTTGCCAAAGCTGTTTGGAGGGGACCATGTCAATAGACATAGTGGGCATCTCAGCAATGGCCGTAGCAGGGAGAAGGGCTGAGAAGCCTTCATGAGGACTTAATATCTTATCACAAAGAACATTTCAGAATCGCATATTCATTTAGAACCCAGCTGATATTCTTGGCAGTTACTAGGACAAGTTATTGGGCCACTGAACAAAAAAGTGTGGTCGGGATCACAGCCACCGAGGCAGAAAGCAGAAAAACATTCTCAACTCTACAAGTTAGAAAATGTGGAAGTCTATCTCTCATTCCTCTTCCATCTCCTCTTTCTTTTCCCATGCCTCCCCTACTTCCAGTCTCTTTCTTTAGGACAACTCCGCACATCTACAGCCACTGTTTCAGTAGTCCAGCCAAAGAGAAGTTAAAATGAAAACCACACCCAAAGAAACAATTCGTTCACACTGGTTAGTGCCAAATGAGGGGCCTTCAATGGGCTGCACAACATGAAGACACTGTAGACACAGAGATAAAGAGACCTCCCTGCCCCAGCGGAGATCACTGGGCTATAAATTCTGAGTTTGGATCAAGAAGTTTCTATAGCAAGTAAATGTGCTTTTTATGATTTGTTACATTTTGCTTCCTTGAATGAGGAAAGTAGGTACAGAGTATCTACAATGGATTTGTCAGTTTACTTCCTATCAGAAAAAAAATAATCAGCTTTTATAATCTTGGCCAGGACAAACATGGCCCCGAGCCATGAAGGCAGCCCTTTTTAGTTCCCGGAGAGGTGGGGCCAGCTGGTAGAATAAGAAGTAGCCCGACCATAAGAAAACTGTGCTGGATCTATAGATCGTTCACTGAGGCCGCCAGGTGGAGAAGGACAGAGCAAAGCAGCCCCTGTAATGGGGCTGAGACACATAGCTGAGTGCTGGAGAAAAGCGTTTCAATCCTCATAGCACCTCATAGCAGACAAAAAAAAAAAAAAAAAAAAAAAAAAATTAAAGGCCATTTTCAAACTCCCTGGACCAGAAAGCCCAGAAAGTTCTAGGAGTCTTGATGTAGCGTGGAATACAAACTTAACATGAATCAAAAAGAAAGTTCAATGTGTGTGTTGTGTTCATACAGAGTAAGTTATGTAAACAAACAAACAAACAAACAAACAGAAATTCCATCACCACTCTGAGAATTTAGGAAACTGTTTCTCTATTTTGAGGTAGACATGCATAGAAAGAAACAACCTGGCCAATTGTGCTTACTCAGCATTCATCCCTTGTAATGAAGAACCAGACATATGATACATGTCTATGTGAGGAACTTGGCTACTTTTGTTTTGCTCAAAGAGCTATAGTTTGAATCTTACAGGTTTCTCTTACAAACACCAAAGAGAGTAACAAAATTCCCACGTATTAAGGGCATTGTACCCAACTTGACACTATTGGGAAGCTATGGAACCTTTAACAGGTAACATCTACCAAGAGATTTTACATTATTGGGGGATATGTCCTCAGGGGAGTTCTGGGGACTTGGTCTCTCCTCTTTTCCATCTGATTATGAGGTGAACAGACCTTCTACCCCATCCATTCTCATCACGACAATGTTTGGTACCCTGAACCAAAACAACAGAGCCAATCTACCACAAATAGAAACCTTCAAATCTGTCAGCCAAAGTAAATGTTCTATGTTATCAATCGATTAACTCGGGCATTTTGTCCCAGTAATGGAAAAGCAAACTATCACATACCTATCAAGTGCTAGGCACTTATCATGCATTAGGTCTTAATAACTATTCCTATTTATTCTTCAAACTGTATCATTCGGTAAACATAGGTATCTTTCCCATAATATTTATGAAAACAAATGCAGAGAGGTTGCAGAATTAACACAAGATCAAGGAAGCCACGCAGCATCAAATTGGGATTCAACTGACTCAAACATCCAGCATCTACAAGATAAGAGCCCTTTGCTATGTAACCCACATTGTCTAAGGACAGATAAAATATATCAACATAGCAAGTAAGTTACCCTAAGTTAGGGAATTAATTTTACCTTGGGAATCTTCCATATAATTGCTGCATTACTATTTGACCAGGATCAGCAGTCAAAATGATACCCACAATTCACTTTTCCTCCACAGTCTGATTTTCTATTCATGTTCCAAAGCCAGCATTAGCAGACTCGGGAAGGGGTTCGCTGTTAAGTTTTTTAAAAGATTTCAAAGCTCTACTTAAATCTTTCAGCTTTAAATCATTTTCCTTTTCTTCGTTCTTTGGAGATTTCTGGGGGATTGCCAATACTTGACTCTGCTTTGACAAAGCCATCCTTGGATATCAGATTAGATAAGATGATGAATTGTATTTAAGACTCCATATAAGTTAAAAACCCTGGAGTTTTAGTGGGAAACTTTTCGCAAACACAGTTAAATCTCATAGCTTGCAAAGAATGCTAAGGGTTAGATATACCCATCAAATAATCCAATTCATTAATGCCTTTGTTGGGATTACCAAAACCTAGCAACCAGAATATTCTCTCTATCCCCTGCCTCCCAAGGGCAAGGGGGACAAGTCTATACCACCACCAGGATTCCCCCAGCCTGTGAAAGGAAAACATACTCTAAATGGAAGAAACTATTCATTATAAAGAAGGATAAATCTTTTCTACTTTATAGATTTTATAAATATATCTAGTCATTTTGTTACATGCCCAAATCTGGGACACATATCACTATTGGCCACAGGTGGATACGATAATCAGCCAGGTCTTTAACAGTACAGAGAGTACAGGCATAGACAACCCAGATGGAAAGTTGTTATAAAGTGGAGGTATTTTTAGGACTACCCTAACAGTTATACTTTGCTAATATTTTTTTCTTTCTGTGTAAAATAAAAATGTGTCTAAATACCCAAGAGAAGACTTTCTCAGGCTAGTGCGATGGCTTAGTATGAAAAGACAAACGTGTTGCTGCCAAGCCTGACAACTGAGTTCAATGCCAAGGATAGCGCTGGCTAAAGGAGAGGGGACTGGCCCCAGGCACTGTCCTGAGCAGCACGCTGACACTGTCATGCTCACAGGCACACATACAACACATCACAGGCATGCGTGCACAAAACAAATAAATGTGTGCGATTTTAATTTGCCTGGTAAAAATACTTTAATCACATATCAAACAACAGTGTAACCTCCTTTCCTGGTGCCTTAGACTTCACCAAGCATGGCAATTATCATGTGACATTACACTATGTCTGACTATTTTGCTTTTGCTGTTGTTAGAGTTTTTGCCCTTGTCTTATTTTCTTCTGCAAGGCTCCACAAGGAGGCTGCCCTAGAGAGGGCCTCAGCCAGTTCTGACCTCTGGGTTGGGTGTCACAAGACCAAAAGTTTGTACCTGGGTTCTTCCAGTGACCGGCTGAAATGACTCACTTCGCCAGGCCTGTATGGGGATCACAGAGGTCTACTTCACAGCAGTGGCAACAGGAGCAGAGAGTACCAGGCTCTCGATCCCTATGCCCTCATGTCTCCCACCTGCTTCAATGGGGCCCCATAGCTTCCTCCTTTTCCCACTCTGTTTAGGAGCAAGAAGTATTGAGAAACTGGAGACATTCCTCTGAAAAGACTATCCCACCCTGAGCATAGAGCAGCAGTATGGCCTTCTGTCTTTACCCTGGCATATATCTTTGCAGATCATGAAGACAGGTAAGGTCCTACAGAAGTGGATGAAAGACTGAGTCATCTTGTAATGGGGTGAATATCGGCCAATGGAAAGTACCGATAAGAAAGGAGTCTCATCATTTCCCCTCCTCTTCTCTTCTTGCATGAATTCTCCTCCGGGCTCTTCTGGAAAATTCTGATGTCCAAGCGCTGTGTGGACTGTCCTGCATCACTGTGTCTCAGTGTGAAGTTCTCAAACAAAGCACCCACCTTCCAGGATTCTCTGAAACCTTTCCTTTTCTTTCAGCTTCACACAGAAGCTTCCAGAAAAGCACACCAGCAAGTATGTCTTCAGTTTCTCTCTGGCTCTCTAGAGGAATCAGGCCATCTCCAGCCCTGACTCTCCCATAGCTGATGGCATAGGATTCAGGAAGAACACTGGGGACTTTGTTCTGACGAGTTTCTAGAACCCACGCAATGAACTGCCAAAACTGTAGTTGGTTGACCCACTGTTGGCTCTTGAATGTATGAACTGTAAGACCTTTACTCTCTCTTATCAGTCTAATGAAAATAATGCTGCCAGATTCCCTTCTCTGGAAATGTCATCACCATGATCAAAAAGTATAAAGTGGAGAAAGCAATATGGAAGCCATGACGAAGCCTATACATGATAATTACTGTGACTATACAAGAGTTTAGTCTAATGAATTTAGTTATTTCTTTATACCAAACAAAATCTATGTTAGAAATTAACAGAGTTGTGAAACTTTTCACAAGTTATATTTATGTTTTATGTAAATAGCAACCTAGGAAAACAAAGACAAACCATAGCTGGAAAATTCTCAAGGTCATTTTTTTTGGTTGCTCTGTGTGTGTGTGTGTGTGTGTGTGTGTGTGTGTGTGTGTGTGTGCGCGTGCGCACACACACGTGCACACACACGCAGGCAGATACTCTAACAATAAGCTATATCTTACAGACCTCAGGGCAGTCCATTTTATAAATAAAGTTTTATCAGAACTACACACCTATTCTTTTACATATAATGACTACTTTCACATACATTTACTGTTTTCCTATTATTTTATTTTATGTGTATGGGTGTTTTTTTCTGCATATATATGTCTGTACACAATATTTGTACTGGGTGTCTGTGGTAGCCAGAAGAGGGCACTGCATCCCACGGGAATAGAATAACAGAAGATTTTGAGCACACCCATCCACCCACGCAATCCTCATGTGGGTGCTGGGAACACTGGTCCTATGGAAGAGGAGCCAATGCTCTTAGCCACTGACCCCTTTCTCCAGGCTTCTGTTTCTAACTTTTAAGGACAGAGATGAGAATTTGCAACTGAGTCTGCCCACAAAGTCATAAATACTTACTAATACTTTTTTGTAGCTGAAAATGTTTACCAATGCCAGTACTAGAGGAAATGTTAGCTATTCTGTTCTTTACAGTGAATGCTCTAAAGCAGAACTGTGGTCTTCAAATTTAGGTTTTCTTTTACATTTATTTATTTATTGGTTGGTTTGTTTGTTTAGTGTGTGTGTGTGTGTGTGTATGTGAGAGAGAGAGAGAGAGAGAGAGAGAGAGAGAGAGAGAGAGAGAGAG
>JADRCD010219277.1:30618-81446 GCA_019843815.1 Montemys delectorum
GAGAGAGAGAGAGA
This sequence comes from Montemys delectorum, assembly GCA_019843815.1. NCBI lineage: Eukaryota > Metazoa > Chordata > Mammalia > Rodentia > Muridae > Montemys > Montemys delectorum. The sequence goes on from JADRCD010219277.1 coordinate 30,633, forward strand.
GAGAGAGAGAGAGAGAGAGAGAGAGAGAGAGAGGGAGAGACGGAGACGGAGACGGAGACAGAGACAGAGACAGAGAGAGAGAGATGTCCATGCCACAGAGCACCTGTGGAGCTCAGAGGTCAACTGTCAGGAGCCAGTTCTCTTCCATCAGATGGGTTCCCAAGACTCAAGTGCTCATGATTGGTGGAAGGTGATATTTCCCACTGAACCATTTCTTTGGCTCTGATTTTTATTTGTTTCTGATTCATTTGCATTTTCATCTAGTAGATATTTAGAAAATAGAAAATGCACCAGTAAGGTTTAACATGCACATAATGTGTATTCAGACACATGAACAATTATGTTAGGGGTGAATAGTCAGAAGTATTTAAGAAGCAATTTGCAGTTTTGCAGTGCTGTTGAATACTTTGCCTGCCCACCACTGTGCTGCTATTCATTGTACAATAATGCATGCATCTATTCTCCTTCGACAAGTATTTGGAGATGTTTAACTTCTTGTTATAGAACACAGTAGCACAGCCAATAGATAGGATTTGCTTTCTTGCAGACCAAGCGCTACTTGGTAAAGCCTGGTGATAGGACCTGCTTCCAGCCTTGCCCAGGATTGAAAAGTACATACAGCTTGTGAAATGTAGGCCTCGACACAACTGGGCCAGTGCTGCGTTATTCTTGGCTATGACTGCAAATTTGCTTTTCTGCCTTGGTGACAAGTGGATTACACTGAACATTTCCATGAGTTTTCAAAGACAAAGGGGAGAAAAAAGGTCTCACAGACTCCACAAACCTGTGCATCTGAAGGAAGAAAGATCACCTAATCCGAGTTGCCTCAGAGTCCTCCCAAATTCTTATATCTCTCTAGTTGTTGTTGACATCCAGTAGAGCTTTTGCTGGTACTTTGCAGAATGATGTCAGCTGGCATCCTCCCCACCCCCAATGTTGGCTGTCTTCTGTACATCTAATGAGACTGCAAATTTTCCTGCCTTCCATGCCTTTGAATTTAATCCAGCATTCTGGAAGATCAGAGACCTGTGCTCTGGTTTAAACTATTAAAATGGACCAGTATTTATGTGTGTAGAAGCCAAGTTCTTTCTTCAAGTAACGCCTGTGAGATGAAAAAAGGACATCTTATGACCATTCAAACCATCAGTTGCCTGGGTGAATATTCCTTTTATCTTCTTTTGCTGTGATGGAGGGGCTGTTTCTCAATTCCTTCTATAAACCTTCCCCTTACAACTATCATTTACTGGGCTGAAAGCCAAGTAACTTTCTATGCCTGGTAGAAAGGGATGGAACTGGTATGCATCAGTTCCAGCTCCATGAATGTTGTTTGTTTTCTCCTTGACTTTTGTTTGAATTGAAACAAAGGCATTTCCATCGTTGACACAGTAAGTGAAATGTTGATTTGACCTACGGAAAGCACTTTAGCTATTCTGAAAGAGTGGGCTTTGTAAGGGCTCCTTTTGCTGATCTGTCTTGCCCCAGATCAGTAATATAATAGATGCCAGACAGTATTTACTAAACAAAATAACAAACAAAGACCAGGTACATGGGATCATCTGGACTCAGTGTATTGCATATCCCTAAGTCAGAAATTCCTCAACAGTGGTATGGAAACAAAGGATACAAAACCACAAGGAAACTGTTCTTCACTCTTCAGACTATATCCTCCCTGTTGAGACAGTTAACACACATAATGTTTAAAATTAAATTTGGAATAAGAAAATCTATCTGGTTGCTATGAATCAGAACGTCCACATTTCCATCCCAAGCTCTCCCTCTTATGGTGACTCTTTCCATGAGAGTCTTTACTGTTTGAGCTTCAGTTTGTTAATCTCTAAAGCAAACAACCAACAATTTATTGTTCATACATAAATTGATTACGATGAATAAATGGAACAACTATTTTAACACCGAGTCATGAGAAGTACTTAATAAATGGAAAGGAAAGGCAAGGTTGAGTCTCTATTTCTCCTTTTCTCCTTATCCAAGATTATTTGATAGGGGAATGTTGATGGGTACTCTGTGATAGACTGGTTTTATGGAAAAGACTTCTATAACTATTCTAGAATTATGATGTGTTTTGGGATGGGGACTTTGACTAAAAGAGTTAGCAGTTTGAACTGGGAGGAAATATTTCTAGGAACTAGACCATCTTTGCTGATGACACTCATTACCTTTGTGTTTTTAACTTCAAAAGAGCTACAATATAATCACACACACACACACACACACTCACACACACACACACACACACTCACACACACACACACACACATTAACCCACAGAGACATCACATCAGGCTACGTGGTTATATTAGGCTTAGTTTGTCTCTTCAAAAGACACACTGAAGTCCTAATCCCAGGTAGGTAGGAATGTGTTTTATTCAGAATACAGTCTGCATGTGTAATCGAGGGAAGAGAAAGTCTTCCTGGATGAGGTCTTGGATGGTTAATCTCAGATGTCAATTTGAAGAGGTCTAGAGTCAAATTGAGACAAGTGGGTGTCTTGGCTTGCCTGTTGGGGATTGTCTTGACTGAGTTAATACAGGTGGGAAGATCCATCACTATGGTTGGCACCTGGACTAGGAGCTCTGTGAGATGAGAATGTGGGCTGAGATCCAGCACTCACCACTCTCTGCTCCCTGATTGTGAGCACACGGTTACCAGGTCTCTGTCAACTTCCTGCTGCCATGATTTCACTTTCATGGTGGAATTAGTCCTGGAATTGCCAAAAGGAAACACTTCTTCCCTAAGTTGTCTTGTCAAGGTATTTTATCACAGCAACAGAAAAATGACTGAGGCAAGGTTCTGAACCAGATAGCAGGTATCCTTACAAGGAGTCTGGGAGAGATGAGGAGACAGACGGATACACAGAGAGGAGATGGCCATGTGACAGGGAACGAGTTAAGGTGCTATTTGTATTTCACTTAATAACACAGACGAGGGAAACTAGAGTCACCAGAACCAGGAAAAATGAGGACTTTAGCCTTTCGAGGAGCATGTCCCTCCATGCTTGGATTATGTACGTCAAGCCCACAGAAATGTCACAGGACGCATTTTTTTAAGTGACCCAATTTTAGTACTCTGTTACTGCAGTCATTAAAATCTAACAATGAGCTACCTGAAGTTTGCCCGGCATCATAAATTTTTAATACCGAACTTGTATTGACAGAAAAGGGCAGGAGAGTGCATTGGACCAAATCCGTATTTGACAGCAAAATTATCATTTGTATACTACTATATGGCTCCCACATTACTTTCCCAGCCTTATCCTCTTGATCCTGTTGATGACATTTTCAGATAAGGGAAGCTGGTAGCATTATATTCCATTAGGCTGATAAGAGAGATTAAAGGTCTTACAGTTAATAAAGTCAAGAGCCAATGCTTGAATCTGGGTCACTTGGTTCCACAGTTTCATCAGCATGTTGATTGCCTCGGTTCTAGAAACATTTTAAAACAAAGTGTCCAGCCATCCCCACAAATGTTATACCGTGAGCTATGTGGGGGCTGTGGGGATGGACTAAGTCCTCTGGAGGGCCAAAGGTGACTTGAGGACTGATGCCTGGAGGTGGAAATCACAGTGGAAAGGGAAATGATTCACCTTTGAGAAGACAGTCCTCTCTCTGGGATGCCTATTTCAAAAGAGTCGCTGCAGAGCACAGCAGGTATCAGCAGCAAGTATATTTGCTTGACACACAGAAGTGTTTTGTATGGGTAGCATAAAGGAACCAAAGGACAAGTAGAAGAGAGAAGGATCTGATTGCTCCCTTCCTTCCCATTAGCCTGGTGAGGGAACACTGGCGGAAACCAGGAGATTATCATTAAGCTTGGGCAAGATTTTACTAGACTGAGTTAGCTAGCTTTCCACCCCTGGGTCAGCTATCTGAGAGGATCAGGTTTGAGGGGGAAGGTTAATTGGGTCCTGGCATTCGAGGGCCATGACTGACTGGTCTGCTGCCTTCCAGCCTGTGATAAGGTAGAACATCATTGTGTGCTGGTTAGGGAAAAGCTAAACTACTGGCCTCATGGTGTCTGGGCAGTAAAGTGAGAGGCATGTTCTTGTCTGCTAAATTCTTCCCTTTACCCACCCACTCCCATACCTTAAAGGCTCCTTAAATTTCTAATCAGTAACACAGGCTAGAAACACAGCAGCAACTATCATCAAGACTTCCGTCTTGATATCACAAGCAGTTTCTTCAAAAGCACACCTACAGGGAGCAGAACATTTTGTCTTTTAGGATGAAGGTGTCAGTGTGCTTTCTGTGTGAAGTCTTTAAATTATACCTGGAGAATTTAAACATGTAGAGAAGTAAAGGAGATGATGCTCAAACTATCTATGTGTTTATTTTGTTTTTGTTTTATATATGCATATATATGTGTATGTGTATGTGTTCATACACATATATGAAATAAAACTTTACAGATAATGATTATTTTATTTATGGTCTTCTTCTCATCCCTTCTTTCAAAATGAGAATTTTTATGGCTTCCCAGTCTATACTTAATGTTTCGCCTATGATGTGTGTTATTCACACACAAGTATATAAGCATAGTTGGTATGTGATGAACATATAGTAGTATACATCTATATGTTTGCATATTTGAGCGTGCTTGCATATATTATTATAGCCTAATAGGGGGGATTTAAATATTCAATAAGATACTATTTAAATAATTAAAGTTTTAAAGCCAATCCACACTATGAAATACTACGCAGCACTTTTTAAAAATCTGAATTGTAAATGTGGGGTCATAGAAAGACATTCAAGGCATTTAACTAAATGATTTAGACAGGTTGCTACGCATTGTCAGATGTCACTTGTCCACCGCATTTTTTACATACACAATGGAATATGTCCAGCAAAAGCCATCTGAGGTTTGAGAACAAAAAGGTAGTAAAGAGAACTTCTATTTTGTCTTCTGTCTTATTCTTCTAAAAATGTAGCATGTGGTACTGCAGAGATGGCTTAGCAGTTAAGAGTACTGGTTGTTTTTCCAGAAACTGGGAATTTCCAGCACCCACATGGTAGCTCATCACCATTTGTAACTTTAGTTCAAGGAGATCCAACACCTTTTCCTGACCTCTGCAAGAACAAGGGACCAAGTATAGATGTGACACACAGAAATGCACTCAGGCAAAATACACATATATGTAAAATGAAAGTTTAAAAAGTAATATTCATAAACCTAGAATGTACTACTTTTCCAAATATGCAGTTGGAACTTCTAAAGTATTTAAAATGACTAAGGAAAACAATGTTCTGCAGGCAGAGTGAGTGCAGACCCAGCATGGGAGAAGCAGCCTTGGGAAGAGATGCAGGGGGCTATGCTTGACGAACCTCAAATGGAGTGAATTTGGGTCCTGTTTCCAACAAAAAGTAAAGGCAAACTCCTTCTCTTTGACGTGCTATTATCATTATCTAAAATAGGTGTCCCTACAGATTTATATAAAGAGGCTTTGGTCCTAGGGTGGTAGTCTGGGCAGGTGACTTGGACCTTTAATAAGTAACGTCTGTTATGAGGTTTATAGGTCACTGGGGGTTGGGGATTACATGAATTTCCTCAAAAGGGTTGGGAGTGCTTTCTCTCTCCCTCCTCTTCTCTCTCCTCACTCTTCCCTCTCTCTCCCCATCCCACTTTCTTCTCTCTCCTCTCTCTCTTTTCCTTCCCTGTTTCTTTCTTCTCTTTCCCTCCTCTCTCCTCCCTCTCTCCCCTCTCTTCCTCTCTCCCTCTCTTTCCCTCTCTTTTCTCTCTCTCCCTCTCTCTCTTCCTCCCTCCTTATCTCTCTTCTCTCTTCTCTCCCCCACTTCCTTAGCTTCTGCTGTAATATACATGCAGTCTCATCATGGTAAGCCACCCCTACCAGATGCCAAACTAATGGTACCCAATTTGGACTTAAATCTCCCAATGAGCAAATTGATAGTGAACTAATGGCCATCTTCTCTCTATAAATCTAGATGCCTCTGGCATTTTGTCAGAGTACAGAGAATCTAACTAAAGCACCCTGCTCATGCCCATCCCCCACCATATTCTCTTGTAAACCGGCGCACCTCCATGTTGTTTTATATCTTTGTTCCTTTACTCCAGCCTGTCCTCCTGCCTGGACAACTTCCACCAACTCGTTTGCTGGACCAACCACCCCTGGATTCCCTAAGTCTCCATTGCATACAGGCACCTTCCAGCATCATGGCCTGGGTACAATCTACTTTCTCTGTTAGCAGTGAGTTAAGTCCAGCAAATACACATCAACACGGAGACTACTTTTGGCATCTTGCTTGACTCTGCAAAGGAGAGAGAGATAAGAGTAGTTCTTGTATGAGGAAGAGGATACAAGTTCTCTAAATATCCCACTCCTGTTCCTCATAATTAAAATTGCAAAGATGTATTCTAAAGTTTTGGCTCTTCCTGACCTGTTGACTCATTTTAAGAACATCACTTTACCTTCTGGAAGAATGATCATAGTGGGAAGAGCAGTGATCACATGTTCTGGGAGGGGTATGCTGCTGCAGTATAATTGCAAAATCTGCATTACGTATCTTTTTTAAATGAGCCACATTCTTCAAAGAATGGATCCCTATTGATACAAATATAAGAGACTACTCTCAGTGGCATCTCTGCTATACACTAGCCAGCACAGTATCAATCCACTGCCACATTAAGCATGGCCCTGAAATCACTAGTGGCGCCCCATGCAGTTTGTGCATGTAACACACAGTCAGGAATCATGCATAATGTCAGGAATCATATGTGATGCATGGTACGCCAAATGCTGAAAGCAGCTCCCATACGCCAACTTGATCTTGGATTAATGGACAAGAGGAATTGATTTTTCAAAGAAGACAGTTGGTGATTCTTGGAATCTCCCAGGAGCTTGAGATCAATTCCCAATAATAGCTTTTGGTTAGTTTTCTCATTCAACAGGTGTATATGAAAACAATTCAGTGGGACTGTTGAAATTAAGAATAATTTGTACCCACTTTTCATGTAATATGGATGTTTTCATGCATTTGCAAGGATCTCTAGAATTGATGTACCTTTGAGTCCATGTACTATGAGATCATCAGAACAATATACTAAAGGATCAAGAAACTAGGTAGTACCCACCACCTCCATCCATGCTGGAGAGACAGTGTTCAAACAAAGATGTGGGATGTGAAGTTTATGTAAAGTCAAAGGGATTAGAATACTGATATGGAACATCTTTCAAGATCTGCAAAGCCCTAAACATAAAATCACCACTGACATATTAAGAGGGCAGGGATCATTTACCCTAAAAACATGAGTGCATTCATGCAGGTATGTATGTGATGGGGTAGACCAAGAGACTCCCTTACTGATGTAAGAGTTGCACCAGATAGTCTAACATCCAACCCAGCTAAGGAGATTGTAGCATAGCTAAACTTGGGACTTTCTATTCCATTTAGTTCAGGGAAATGTTGGTAATTGACGTTGGACTCTTACTGTTAGGCTATGTGGAAAGCAGAGAAAAGGCAGAGCTGTGGGCAGACAGAAGATGTAATGAATGCACAAAACTGGCAGGAGCAGAAGGCAGGATGTTGAAGTGGGAGGAGGGAATCAACAAACGGATGGGGGCTGACGCCACAATTTCATGTCAAGGGAAAGTTGATAAAGTAAGAGACAGAGCTTAACCAGTGTTACTTGGAGTTTCAGACAGCTAATAGAATGTACTAATGTAAATTTAAAAACCAGCAGGAAGCAGATGGGAGGGAGGTCAATATGGGTGAGCTTAATCCACACCTTCCATATTGAGGAGGTAACAGCCATTAACTAAGTGACAAATCAAGAGATGTGTTTGTGGAAGCAGCTATGAAAATAACCAAAAGCCAACATTAATTCATCTCTGTAGTTAATGATTGGGATAGTAGTCTTCTTATATTATTTAATTGCTTACAATGCATAGACTGCTTTGATTAGAATATGTCGAGTAGATACTTTTGGGGGGATGAGGTATAGAAACAGGAATAGAATCAGTTGTACTGTTTGCTAGAACCATGAGCCTGTGTTACCCTGATTTTCTTTATATAACTGAAAAAATATTGTATATAGCATGCTTTTAAAGTGAGTACCCCTAGGGTAGTATTCACTTGTGAAATTCTGTGATGATATAATTTGACTGTGCTCTACTTCTTCTCTATTCAGCACAGTAGCCACTAGTCACAGGTGTCCTTTGGGTACCTGAGAAGTGCCCAATGACACTGAGGAATACAATTTTAGTTTAGTTTATTTTAATTGATTCTAATTTGAGGAAGAACGTGTCACTGGTGGGCAGGGGCCTGTGTAACACAGCAGGAGAATTGAATGGGAAGTAGGAGCCACTCTTTCTTACCATCTACATTTCTATATTGCTTGAAATTCTGAAGCAGTGAATTAGACACTTTTATAATTCAAGAATCCCAGGACTTCTTCAGTTGCAAGAAATACGAAAAAGTAAAACTATGGAACAGTGTAATAGAATGAAGAGTCTACAGAGCAGATTGGTTTATTCTGATGGATGGTTGACTTTGGGTTGCCTCCTGTGATGCTGATGATGGAGAGCTGCTTTGGGGATGCCTCCTGTGACTCTGAGCAACCCCTCCATTATGCCCAAACACTTAGGTCACAGCTCTCTGTTCCACTGAGTCAGTCACAATTCTCTTCTGCTTTCAGTCTTCCCATAATATTTTACCACCCTCTGTATGACATTTCTCCTTCTCCTTGCATGTTGTGGTTGAGGTGCATTCAGATATACACATGTATGGCATTTACTCTCTCATGAGTGAGAGAATAAATACATGTGTACATCCTACTTACCATATTCTCTCCAACCCAAAAGAAGGGTACATGACCTCTGATATGTAGGGCTCAAACTTGGCTCCTGTCCATCCATCCATTCATCCATCCATCCATCCATCCATCCATCCATCCAGTCAGCCAGCTAGCCATAGTCTGTCTCCCTATCTAGATTTTATCCACCCCCAATCATCAGGCAAAGTGTTGACTCTGTCACTGCTTAGCAACAAAGCCTCAAGTTACATACTTTGTCTTGTTCTGTGTAATTTTATACTACTTCCCTTAGCTCCAGGAAGTGACCATGTTACCAGCCCCCTCCCAGCTTCCCCTTAATGAGCAGATAACACACACACATACAGAGAGAGAGAGAGAGAGAGAGAGAGAGAGAGAGAGAGAGAGAGAGAGAGAAAGAGAGAGGGAGGGAGTGAGGGAGAGAGACAGAGACAGAGACAGAGACAGAGACAGAGACAGAGAGAGTTTGTTCCTTTTCCACTTGGCTTAGGACACAATTGCTGGGCATTACTATCTTCTGCCTGGAAAAGCATGTCTTTTCATTTACACTTGTCCTACCTGCCCTAAACTTCAGGGGCTAGTCCTACTTAGGCCCTGCCAAACATTCATGACTACCAACCTGTAGCAGTGGCCACAGGCCCCAGCTCCTTCTGAGACCTCACATAGCTGCTGCATTCCTCTGGTTCCAAAGCATGACAAAAAAAACTCTCCTCCCCTTCTTTGCATCTCCCTTCCTTTTTCCCTCCCAGGAAGTCCTGCCTATACCTTCTGCCCAACTATTGGCCCCCAGATTTCTTTACTGACAGATCAAGAACCAATTGGGGAACAGGACCTTAGCATCAGAGCCTGTACCCTCACCTAGTAAGTGGAAATCAAAACTGTAGGATATCATGGGGTTCTAGGAAGGGTGAAACAATCTATTACACAGGAAGAACTCAGTGCAGATATGCCAGATAGGATGTATCTCTGTTAGCTCTTGCTATTTCAAAGATAATTAAATAAGAATACTCTTCTTGACTACAGAGTTGCAAGAAATTTCCAGTTATTTGTTTGGTAAAAGTATCAATCCAACTTCTTTCTCCTGTGGATTGCCAAACACTTCAGATTTATTGCAAAATTAGGGATATAATTGCTTTTAGAGAAACGGCAGATCATATAAAAAGGTTTCCTTCAATATTCACTTACTTTTTTTTTATGTGTATGAGTGCTATGCCTGAATGTGTGTATATTTATCACATACATGACTGATGCCCTTAGAGGTCAAAAGAGAGCATCAGATTCCCTGGTACTGAGGTTACAGACAGTGTGAGACTGAGGTATAGACAGTGTTGGGAATGGAACCCTGGTCCTTTATAAGAGCATTGAGTGTTCTTAACAACTAATCTATCTCTCTACCCTTCAAGGATATATTTTCACCCCTTAGTTTGGGTTTTACTGCTGTGAAGAGACACCATGACCAAGGCAACTCAAGGATATCTTTTTAAAAATATGATGGCAGGCAGCATTCTTTGGTCTGAAGTGACTTATAAAAATAGAAATGTTCTGATATTATGGTCCAGCTCATTCTCTTACACAAAGAGTAGGTCCACTACTGTATCAATCTTACATAGGATGAAGGCATTAGAGAAGCCCCTATCCACATGCAACATGAAGACAAATTTTCCTCATTTTATTTGTGGAGCAGATTTTTATTACTATGAAAGTGACACATACACATACATATGGAAAACAATGTGGAAAATTAGAGTAAAAATAAGTACAATTTATGATCCTAACTCAAACTGCCACAGATAACCGTTGTTGAACTTCTGATATGCAAAAATTCAGAAAGTGTATGAACATGCCATTAAATAAAAAACAAACATACACTAATGTATGTCATAGTTGGCTTCAGTTGTCAACATACTGTAAAGAGAACCTTGACTGAGGAATTGTCTCTATCATATCATCCTGTAAGTATGTTTATAAAATACTTTCTTGATTTCTGATTAATGTGGGAGAGCTATCCCTGGGTAGGTGTGTTTGAGCTATGCAAGAAACAAATCATCATTCCACCATGCTCTCTGCTGCAGTTTCTGCTCTGGGTTCCTGCCTTGGCTCCCCTTGATGATGGGCCATAAACAGTAAGATAAAATAAACCATAGCTTCCCCAAGTTGCTTCTGGTCATGGTATTTTTCACAGCAACAGAAAGCAAACTAGAACAATATGTATGCAAGTACATTAGGCATTATATAGTTCCATAAATTATATTTATAAATTTTAGAAATAAGAAGCAAGTAATAGATGTACAAATATAAACTCAAATGGGTTCATGAATCTCATGGCATTTTAAGCTATTTTTGTTATTTAACCTCATATTACAGGTCTTTCCTTGTCAATGGGTTTATATTCATATCAATTTTTAATTCATTTACTATTATCATATATACCATAAGGTCTTTTCCCTCCACCAAAGTCTTCTTGGGTAACATTAGATTGTTTCCTGTTTTCACAGGTTGTTTTGTTGGGTTTTGCTATTTCTAACTTCCTTAGTAATGACTAGCTCCATCTCATTATCTATGTGAAAATATTTTAGACATGAAATTACTGTGTGAAAGAAAAGCTTGTTCATGTGGATTTTAACATTTATTGCCCAAATCTTCAGGAATATAGCATTCTGCTCTTCCTCTGGTAGTAGAGATACTAGTCTCTGTCACCTCCGATGACTATTGTCTATCTCATTTTGCCTAGTCTGATGGATGAAAAAGAATACTTTATTCTTGTTTCAATTTTGACTTTTTAAGCTGATTATTGTTGTCTGCAGAGTCAATGTCTTTTCGTGGATATACTTGCCATTGTTCCTGTTGTTCCAGTGAAGATACCTCATTGTTCTCCAGTTCTGGAGATGGAAGAGGCTTGAAGCAAGATGCAATCACATCCCTAGACCTAGCTGTTCTTCTCCATCATTCAAATCCTCCCCAGAGCCTTGTCCTTCAGTGATAGCTAAAGGGACTCAGCATCCATGAAGACTTTCTAAACACCAGCCATAAGGATTTATCATCTGTTTTCTTGGAGATCTTTTTGTAGAGCTATTTTGTTGCTCTCTCTCTCTCTCTCCTCTCCTCTCTCTCTCTCTCTCTCTCTCTCTCTCTCTCTCTCTCTCTCACACACACACACACACACACACACACAGACACACACGAACACACACACACACACACACACACCACACACACACACACACACACACACATGGTGTGTGGTGTGTGTGTGTGTGTGTGTGTGTGTTCACCCAACTGTGCATGAAAGTGGAGGTCAGAGATTGGCATGAGGTATCTTCTTTAGTTACATCCCACCTTATGTTTTGAGACAGGGCCTCTCATTGGACTTCAGCTCACTAATCAGGCTAGGCTAGCTGACCAACGAGTTCCAAAGACGTACCTTTCTCTGCCTCCCCAGAGCTGGGATTACAGGATGACTTGGCTCTACCTGGCTTTTTGTGTAGGGAATTCAGAACTCCCATCCTCAAGCTTGGCTGTCAAGGACTTTACCAGGTGTGCCATCTCTCCATTCCTTGTTCTATGGCTGTAAAAATTTTGGTGGGGGGGGGGGGTAAGAAGGTTATTTGTATCATTATCTTTTCCACCTCTCAAAAGTTTTGGCTTCCCTATTACTAATTTCATCCCAATCACAAAAACTAAAGGAAACTTACACACAATCAGTGGTCATCACTCCTTTGTTTTAGAACCTTCAGAACACAAGTTCATGTTTGTCTATTATATAGCTGATGATTATTTTGGTTTTCCATAGGAGGGAATTAAGTCGAGAGAAGTCAGACAACTTGCCTTAGGTGCTCAGCGACAGAACTGGGTTTTCAGCCCCATTGCTCTTCTTCTGAAGCCTGAACTTCTAAGGAATTGGTTGTGAAAAATTGATTTAGCAAATAACATGTTTCCAATATAAAATAAATAAATAAAAACAGTGAGAAATTAGACCAGCAAAGTCTGGCTGCACACTGGTAAGTGATCTCTTCCTGATGGAAACACAATAGTAAACAGCTCTGCACACAAAGGATTTGTACTTGTGGATAAAAGTGCTAAAGTCCCAACCAATCTTTACACTTAAAAATACATATAAATGATGATTTCAATTCTATTAGGAAACTGTGTCTTTATCTCTTGGTAAGACTAACGTGAAACTGGCTGAGAGGTTCAAGTCAGAAATCCGTTTTGCTATTTAGTGCAGTTTGTCAGACTAGAGAAATGGGATTGAATTTCCAAGCCATAGGCAAGCTGGCTACAATCTGCAGCTACACAGTTGATGGTTTCTCCCCTCCTCCTTTATTTACAACTCTTTTGATAAGCCTTCAGCAAGTTGCATAGGTTGTTCTAGTTGCATCTCGTTTTACTGGATTAGAATACTTGATGACAGTTCGGAGAAGTTTGAGGCAGATGGTTCTTGACGTTTTTCAGGGCATCAGTTACAAACCATGCAAGAGGCTCTTTCATCCTTTGTTTATCCTTCACTTAGAAGCCACTATAGTAGGTTGTTAAACTTTCATTTTTCACAGTGCTGATTAAGGCATGCTCCAAGGCAGATGTTACTCCGCACCATTTTTTTTTTTTTTAACAATTTACATTTAGCACCAAAGCTGGCTTTGTACCCCTCCCAGTATCACTCTTTCAAAACTTCAAGGTCAGTCAGAAACACTGAGGCTCCCTGAACTATGTAAGGGCTTGCAAACTTCACTTAGTCACAGAAACCCCGCTGTTTATCATTCCACATGTATGTGTTCGCTAGTCAACACGCAGGAAAACTCAATACTGCTCTCTCTCCACAGAGTGAGAGAGTTATTGAAGAGGCAGCCCAGTAAACAAAGAGAGGAGAGAAAGGAAAACACACAACAACAACAACAACAACAACCGCAACAAAAGGCACAAATCTGAATAAAACCCGTCAGAATATCTTAATTTTTATCAAAGCGGTTGTAGAAATGAGACATGATTGACAGTCCTGAAGTAGAAAATTCATCACACATCACTGATGAAATGCAAAACAAAGAGCAGGAAATGGTTCACCTTTCTTCTCCCTGTTTTAGTGATTTGGCAAATAGCATACTATTTAGTTCAACCCAAGACAAACAAGGGTGGATGAAAGCTTCATCGCGTAGGGTGAAATGTTGACAAATGGGCTTGTTACATGCAAATCCTGACAACATTCTACTGTACATCAGAAAAGCACAGCCTCTTGCTCCATCACTTCTGAAACAATTTTGAAGCACATTCCCTCTCCGTGCAGAAGATAACATCCTGTTTAGGAAAACAGTGTGTGGGCAATCAGGAAGATGGCATACAGGAAGAATGCTAAGATAATGTTCCCCACCTCATTAAAAATAAGAACCCTAGGCAGGACTGTGAGTCACAGACCATGAACTGCTCTTCCTTCAAAAAGAAAAGCAAGAAAAACAAACCAAAACATTAAAAACCCAGCAACAATCATATAAATACAGGATAAGTGGTCCCCTCCCTCTGATGTACAAAGTCAGCTTACAAACACATGGTAATTCTGGCTCTAAATCTTTGGTACTGAGAAAGCCTATGACAAAACCTGTAAATTGCAGTATATGCAGGAGAGAGAATATTGATTTACATGTTAATGGACAGGGGAATCTGCCTAATCCTGCGAGCTGACAAAAGTAGCAAAAAGTACAAAAGTAGTTGAGTCTTCCTGGAAACCTAACTGAGACACCACTGAAGAAAGGACCGACACCTGGGCAGCAGCCATGTCATCAGGTAGGCTATGCTCACCATGCTGCAAGATGCCTGCTGCACAACCTGGAAACTCAGTAAGTTCACTACAGACAGTGCTAAGAGGAGGAGTTGGTTAGTCTTCGTGGGCCCTGTCTGTAATGGAGCAGCATCAGATAGGTTGTAGTCAAGCTAGAGGAGGAAGCTGTGGTTGCTAGCTTTGTACACATTGATCAGCCCTTAGAGAATGCTTGTACTTGGGCCAGAAGAAGGCCTCTGAGCCTCACCCGTGGAAGGCTTTGCCATTTCAATAGATCTGGGGCATTGGGGTCCTTGATATAGCCATGCCGATGTCAACAATATATCCACAAACAATACTTCATCCACTTCCCACAGAAACTGGTTCTCTGTCACTAGGACATGCATGCCCATCCATCTGGGGTCGGCACAGAGAAACATGGAGATCAGTGAAGAAGCCAAGGGAAAGAGGACACAGTGGATCAAGAGTTGATGTTGTAGCTTTTTGGAGCAGAAATGAGCAGCCTTGGATGAGGATTAAACAATTCCAGGAGATCCAATATTGGGGAACTCTGTAGGGAGGTGACTGGGTCATGAGCCCAGCCTTCATAGTACAAACTGTGGGTAAGCCATTAATCTCTAAGCACAGGCTCACCTTGCCAGGAGCTATCCATTCAGATTCATTGGGCAGAAGGCAGAAGCATGGTCAACCCAGGAATACAAGACTCATCAGCTTCTCTGATGGGCAAAGACCAGCTCCCCATGCCAGGGCCTCAGAGCCCAAGTGGAGAACAGTGACATAGAGGGCTTCCTGGATACCGCTTGGGACAGCTGGTCCCTGCAGGCAGACAAAGCCAAGACCACTGTTAAACAGTTATGTGCTGTCTGTCGATGGCCCAGGTCCTTGCTGGCTGTTAGTCAAGAGCATTAGTTTCTTGCCACCTAGAACTTTCCACCAAGGCCTCACAGCATGGCAGCTACTTTCTCACAGCGATTACTCCAACAGGGAGCAACAGAGAGAAGGAGAATGAGCCTGGGCAAAAGGGAGTCCAGCATCCATTACTAATTTGTCTTGGATGTGGATTCCTTTGGCTGAATTCATTTTACTGCAAGTGAGAGATTCAGTTCAACTGTAGTCAAGGAAAGGCTGTGTCTAAGAGTGTGAATATTGATAAGCAGGATCTTGGTGAGACATTTGATAGTTGATCTACTACAAAGCTGCAAGGGACAACCCCTATTGGGACACAAAAACATGAAAAGAAAGAATACAGCTCATTATAAACTATTAACTGTGACTATTTTCTACATGAGGACTCTTCTGATTTCAGCTTTTCCTTTTAGTCTGTGTTCTTTTCCACAGTGAGAGTGCATGCAGCTTATAGAGTAAGAAGTAAAGACTGAAAGTTATTCTTGGTTCGGTCTGAAAAATAGGATCCCTGAGAACTGCAGGCAACTCTATGCACTGAGGAAGAGGTTCACAGAACCAACGGCCATTCCCCATTGCCACTTGGCTGAACATCTCACAGACAGGGTGTGACATGCACAGAGTTTAGGGTAGCAACAGGTAGACCTCCCTGTTTGGCCAGAACAATGCAATACCACAGCACACAGAAGCGCTAAGACATTCTACGGACATCATAGGCAGCAGGCATCATTGAATTAGAAGTTCACATACCACAACAGTAGCTAAGTCTTGGAAATAAATGTCATATCATTCTCTTGAAAAATCATAAAGCCTTGTACCCTTGATTTTTCATCTCTCTGTGTACTTAACATTTCATACCAAGGACTAGCCACAAATGGGCATCTTCTTTCACTCTGAACTCGAGCCAAGAAGACATCTGTGCCCTCAGCTCTTCCAATATATCCCATCTGTTTATTTCTCTGTGTCCAGAGCAATATGGAATTTACAATGCTGGCTTTTGTATATACCCTTAAGTCCTGTGATTTCTCTTTAAAAGTGACTTTTCCAGGGTTGCAGTTTTTATAAGGAAATCCTAGCACATGCATGTCCCCATGTTGACAGTAATAATTTGAAGTCACACTAGAAACCATTGCTTTAACCGAAATCAGAACTCAGCTTGTCTGTAAGCCTCTGGGAAGCAAACTTGCCATGGAAGGCGTGCTGGTCAAGGGGCTTCTGTGGCTGAGGTCAACCTGCATCATCTTTCACCCAAATAGAATCGAATAGTGTCCGTGGGATGACGATGACATTCGTTTAACCTCCTGTGCAGCAAAGACATAGGTCAAGCCTTCCTTTGGACAAATTAGCCCTAAAGAATAGATCTTAGAAATGATAAATACCTCATAAGAAAAGTAGTAGCTCCATTCATTGATCTTCTGCCTGCCTTGTAAATAGTAAAAACAAACAAACAAACAAACAAACCCAGCAACTCTTATTTACAAGAAAGGATACATTTAAAGTATTTTATGACTAGTTAACTTTCTCTTACTTTTTCAAGTTACAATGTGACAATTAGACGTGACTGTGTCTGGCTTTTATCGTCTGAATAAGAAGTATCAGGGCCAAGATGGGTGGCAGAGACTGGTGCCTTAATTATTCTAAACAAGCTTAGGCTGTGGCACACAGATGATAACAGCTAACATACTGATTCATATCGGCAATGTATAAGTAGAGACAAAGAGAAAAGACTTTATTTTGGAAAGAAATACACTTAAGTGTATTGTGTCTTTTTAATTTGATTTAAATGTTTTATTTATTTATTTAAATTTATTTATATTTAAAAAGTGTATTTTATATTAAGTGCCTTTATCCCCGGGTTTTGAAACAGAAAGCAAAGGAAGAAAAATAATTAATAAAGGTTGGAAGAACTTCGGTGGGGACCTGGTCCCTCTTGTGTGTTTGGAAAGAGTCTTGCTATATAACATGTTGGGTTGTCTTGAACTTGCAATCCTCCTGCCTCAGCCTCCTGAGGGCTGGAATGGCAGATACATATTCACAGGCCTGGCTCGCTTCACAGCTCAGAGTGTCTCTCTTCCCCTGGTACATATCTAAAGTGACTCATATTCCCAGGCCCTGTGTTCTGACTTTTGACATTGGCTCTAGCTCCACAATCTGAGGCACTTACCAAAGCAACTCTAAAAATGCTTCTTGCTGCACACACAAAAAAAAAATTATAAAGACTCTTGATAGCCAGAGAACCACTGAGTATATCGCTTTCGTCCAACTCTTTGACACATAATGGAACTGGAGAATCTGTCCATTGACAGCACCCTGACTTTATTCTCAGAAGTTCACCATGATTAGATCAATAAAAAACAAGAAGGGCTGTTAAGTCATCACTGAACACAATTCTACTCCAAACTGAGCAGTGGTCATTCTGATTCACCTCAAAATAGGCAACAGTCTTCCAGAGACTCCCGCCATCCCACTCTTCAGCTCTACGTACCAATTTTCTGTAGAGATCATCCCGACACTCATACTTTGGGAGAGCTCATTTTGACACTCATACTTTGGGAGAGCTCATTGTCAGCTTTCCTCTGCCCCACTGGTTGTGGTCTCTGGACTTCCTTACCTATATTGAACAGCCCCCCCAACCGCTTAGTAAATCTCAAAGCCCGTAGTCTGTTGCCTGGTTGAACCCTAAATGGCCATCGCTTGCTTCTAACCATAATTCAGCCAAGCCAGGGTCACCAGAGGAAGGGAAGACTGCAAATCAGATCACTTTTAGAGTTGCTAAAGCCAATGGGATAAGCCTAAAGGAGTTGCCCTGCTGAGGAAATTGGACAGGGGCTGTATGTAGCATTGGCAAGGGCTTCCATACACCTTCCCTCTTGCCTGCATTGTTCTCAAAGCCTACACTGCACTCAGAATCACCATCCCATCTGGTCTTCACAGTGAAAGAAAAGCACAAGTCCACAGTGAAGCTTAATGAACTCACTCCCCACAGAAAAGAAAGGGAATGGCAAGAGCTGGGAGATGCACATGCCACCACTCCTCTTCCTGCCTTGAACTCATCCATAATGGCTGGCCCCTGCTGCCTTCTTACACTGCACTGCAGAAAGAAAGGAAGAGGGGAAAGCCATCAGTGCAGTGGTGGAGAGAAGACAGAGCCTGGGTTCACCATTGGTTCAATGAGTTACCAGACCAACCACAGGGCTGCCTGTATTTAACCTTTATGTTAAATAAACAATGAACCTTCGTATGATTCAAGCTGATGCATTTTAGACTTTCTGTTACTTATAGCCAAATGTACTCCTAGTCTGCCCTCAAGCTCTTTAAGTAATCACAAGGAAAGGAAATGGGGCAGAAAAGAAAATGTATTAGTGAACCCTGATCATTCATTTCAAGACCAACCTGATTGGACTGAGAGATGTCTAGGATTAGGAAGGCGTTCCTCTGGGTGGGTGTGTCAAAGAGGGCATCTCCAGAACCTGTTAACACATGGGGGCTCTGAACTAATGAATAATATGATCCATCCATAGTTTCAAAGTTTGAACCAACTATTGAAGGTTAGTGCAATGAGAGAAGGCAGGCTCAGTGCAGGAAGTAGACCCAGAGCAGGGCTATTCTTAGAGGCTAGATTCCACCCTGGCTTCTTCCTGTCCCACTTTGCTTCCTGGCCACCACAGTGTGGATTACTCTGCTCTCTCATACCCTGTCTATTTTAATGAGCTGAAGCCTCAAACCATGGGATTTCAAATTAGATCTTTGTCTCCTCAAGTTCTTCTACCAGGTATTTCATTGCTGGAGTGGGAAGAAAAAAATGTAAGTGCCTACTGTGTGGTGGGCACACTCTTACCCATCTCTCTAATTCTTAGACTTCTTCAGTAAGGTCATTACTATCTACATTTTAGAGGGGAAGAAATTCAGGCATAGAAATTAAATGCCTGCCCAAGGTCAGGTAACGTGTGCAGCCATAATTTAAATCCTCTGATTTAAAGCTCAATTTAATTTTAATTAGTGCACATATAAAACTTGTTCCTTAGCTCTTTCATAAGCATATGTAAGATTACTAGAAGGCTGTTAGACACCTGGCTCTGTCACATGGAAGTTTATGGGTAAAAGTGGTATGAAGAAGTAACGCTGACTAATGGGAGATCACTCAGAGCCATAGTCTTGTCTCCCTAAGAGAGAAGTGCCTCCCGAAGGCACTACATTCTTCCCCACAAGCAGTGTTTTGAATACGAGGGAAACTTATGGTGATTTCAGGGCTGCCATAAACAAACCCCAGCACAGGGAAAAAAAAAAGTGGGATGTTTAAAATTCCTTTTAAAGCCTAAGATTCCAGGCCTTTGCAGAAAAGGCAAGATGGTTCTCTTTCATTTCTGGCCACCTCTCAGTTTCTGAAGTTAGAAGAACTGTTCTCTGGAGTCTCCCCCTCAACAACACTATTCCTCAGAGATAGAACAAAAGTCCTTCCTTTTTTCTTATTTGGAAAAGATTATTATTATTATTATCATTATTATTATTATTATTATTATTATTATTATTATTATTATTTATTGTGCTCCAAGATAGTACCTTAGAGTAAAGTCAATATAACTCAGCAAATTAGGACAATAGCATCGGTCCAACAGTTACAATTTAACTACATGTAGAATCAAAACATGGGTGAATTTTGGCATCCAGAGATGTGAAAACTGTATAAAGGTAAAAATAAAACCCCGTCTCCAAGTCTCCTTGTAATTCATCCTCCTGTCCTAGTTTGCTTTCTGTTGTGATAAAACATTGACCAAAGCCAAGTTGGGAAGAAAAGGTTTTATAGTCCAATGACGGGGGAAGCCAAGGCAGAAACTCAGGACAGGAGCTTGAAGCAAAACCCATAGAAGAATGGTGCTTATTGTCTTGTGCCCCTTTGTTTATATAGTCCAGACCCACCTGTGTGGACTGCTCAAATAAATGAGCAGTCAAAAAAACAAAAACAAAAACAAAACAAAACCCTGCCCCACAGACATATCTACAGACCAGTCTGATAGAGACAATTCCTCAATTGAGGCTCCCTTTTCCCAGGTGTGGCAGGTTGACAACCAAGATTAACCATCAACCCTGCCTATTCTGATCCCTTCTAGAGCCAAACATTTAAAAACTAGCTAAACATACATTCCCAAATTTGAGCCATGCATTTACATAGACATCTAGACATCCATTCATGCATCCTCCTCCACATCCATGTGCTTGCTGACCACATAATTACAGACTTCTCATGTGCAGAAGGAAGGTTAAGAAGGCAACTTAAAATGAAGAGGCTCCCTCTCAATTCACCATGGGAACTAATTATAAAACACATGTGTCATCATTGCCCCCTCAGAAAGAACAGCTTCCCTCCTGACTCGGAGAGGCCCTTGTCTTTCGTAGACATTGGGAGAAAAAAATAAAGCTACTGATTTGATAGGAGACACGATATAGCTGCATTCAATGTGTACACATACAAGGCTTTTCTCCTTATTGATGTAATTGTTTACAGATTTCTATTAGCTTCGGAGTTATCTCTTCTTGAGTCCTCTGTCTTACCCTAAATCAAAAAGTTTCTACTTGCCCAACTAACAACAACCTGCACTAGTCCCTTAAGAAACACTACGCACCCCTCAGAGCAACATGCTGTTTATGATGTCTCTTCTCCACGTTCTTCTTAAACCATCTGCAGATTCATCTATCCCCAGTGCCTTGTATCAACAAAGGCATTTCAGGTCTTTAAGGAGAAATGGAAATGGCTCATGAAGACAGACTCCCGAGATGATGGGGGCAGTTCCTGTGAGTTCACTAAACACTGTGCAAGCTCCACGCTCTGCCCTGGATGGACACAATTTAAGGCCTCAGAAATGAACTCAAACTCTAGCAAAACAAATATTTTACAGTTCATTTAATCCAAGATATTGAAAAGACCTGCAGAGCCTTGGGGTTACCTGCTTCCCGGGGATGCTGCAGTGTCTGGGAAATGCAGATGCTCCCCTCTGTCTGCGGCTCAGCAGCTGCTGTACCAACACCAGCCTCGCTGCTCTTCCCCTTGTCCTCTGGAGCCATTTATGGATTCAGTCCAAAGGAAACTGAGGTAGGACTTTCTTCTCATGGGTTCATCATTAAAAGACATAGAGAAGTTTGTCTGGGGCATAGTCATCAGAGTCCAAACAGACATGCATAATTGTCATGAATCCTTCACTAGTTATTGAATGCCTACCATGTGATGGCATTGCTAGAGATAAAGGAGTACACAGACTGAAGGAACACTCCAGCCATACAGATCTGATATTGTAATTCATAAAAGAGACAACAAATATGGAAGAGATCATGTATTGTACAGTTTAAATGCTGTGGATAAAGTTCTTCAGCAGTATTGGGAGCCCCGTGCTAGGAGAAGTATGAGTTGAAGTAGACAAGAAAAGACTCACTGCATTTAATAAAGCCTTTACTCAGCTGTAGGGCTAGTTTTAAATGAGCATGGCTCTCAACCATGTATAAGAGAGAATATAAGTGAGCTGAGAGCATGAGCTCTGGTGTGAAGATCTAAGGAACTATCTACTGGCTCCCTAACCTTTGCTTCTCAAAGGACTGGTCATATGGACCATAGAGGACTACCAATGAGGCAGCCATGTTCTTGTATGATGCAGGCCCTGTTTGATCCTTTAGCAGGAGGTAGTTAGCTCTCACAGTCCACTAAGTCTCTTCCTTGAAGTCTTTAAGACTTGAAACCTAGAGAATAGAAGTCCAACTTTGTCAAGGCCCAAACCCTTGGATATAAAATTCATAGGTGAACATGTTTCCTATATTCTAAAATGATAGAACTTCAGGGAGCTGCAAAAGTAATAGTAGACTATTTTATGATGTATCATAACTCACAGCTAACATGGAATCCCATTCTACCCAAGGTGGTAGCACATTTTGGTAGATTATGAAGCTTTAGAAGGCAGGGCTTAGCTAGAGAGAGTAGGTGACTAGAGTTGGGTCCTGGGGGGTAAATTATTATTCCTGGTCCCTTTGAGGAGGGCACAAGTCAACAGATCTTCTCCTGGATATGTCCCCATCTCTAGACCATGATATTCTGTTGAAAATGTAGCAAAATAAGTCCTTCCCCCTTTACCTGTTTCTGTCAGACTTTTTTTTTAGAGCAAAAAAATTAAGGAAGACACTGGTGAGTCCCACTTGTCCCTACCCATACCTAGAGGCATGTTTAACCCTTTCTTGGATAGAACTAATCATGGGAAGAACAACCAAAGTCTGATGAAGACAGAGGCTAGGTCACATGGATGGGACAATCAAGCACAAATCCACAGTGCCACGGGAAATAACTGTGGGTCTTCCATTGGATTGTAATTCCTGCACAGAGCCAGTAGCTTGTCATTATATCATCTGGCCTGGCTGAGAAAACACCCAAACACTATACTTTCCCTACTGTGTTCAATGTTTTCCGGCCCTGAACAAGGCAGGCACATCTGTGTGACTATATGTACTCTTGAATGTATTCCTAGAGGAGCAGATCTAGGTGACCCTTAACATCCATCCTCATTCGAAATGACTTATAATCTATTCTACTTCGGGAGCTGTTCCCAGAGATAGAGGCCTCATTGTCACCATGACACCTTCTATTATATAACACCTTTGACAGGGGTTTGGGTACTTTCTCTTTCTAAACAGCTCCTGAGTTGGACAACCCTCTTATAGGGATGTGTGAAGTCACACTCCAGGACTTCTCCATCACACAGAGAAAATCCATAGCACAGCCAAAAACAGTCTGATCTGGGTATTGGCCTCTTGATCATTCTTTAAAATGTCACCTCTGTGTTTGTTGGGCCCTTTGCCTGGGAATATCTTTCCCCTAGACATGGCTTGATCTCTTGTTTCCAGTAGTTCTCAGAATGTCTCTTAATCCAAGACCTTCCCCAGGCTCTCTATCTAGTATCTTAAACTCCTAACCCAAAGGCCAATCCCTTTCCCTCTACACTGTTCCTTCTCATTAGCACTTACCATTCTCTAATGGCTCTGTAATTCATTCACTGTGTTATTATCAACATTACACTTCTGTGCTATAAGGACAGGAATGTTGATCCAATATGTTCTTAGCAAAACTCACAGGGCCTGGAGCAGTCCTTGGCAGGATGAGGTGATCTGACATTTATTGAGAAAATGGACAAACCTTGGCTATTTCTATAGTGACTGGTGTCTCAAGATCCATATTGAATCTTACTGTTAGGAACCGATTTTCCAACAAGTTAGTGAGCCTTCTACACAATATCCAAACACGAATGTCTTCCATCTGTAAATGTAAATTTTTCTTTGTAGATTTGTCATCTGTGAGGCTTACTGTCTCTTGTCTGCTTACCTAGGCCTAATCCTGGAAGTTTCTAACCTTTGTACATCTTATCTAGGCCTAGAATGTTCTCAGCCTCTGAGACTTACTGCTGAATAATCTCATGCTTTCTTGTTCTTTTTTAACTCTGACTGGCTGGTTCAACTCAGCTGTTCTAGCTCAAACTCCTCATCTAGCTCACTGATTCAATCTGGCTTCTCTCTCATCCTCTGACTGAATTGCCCTGTTTGGCCTCATACTAACTTTAGCAATATGTTCTAATCTTCTTGTTCCTTCTCATTTCTCTGGCTGCTCTGTTTTCACCTGTGTCTAGCTTGTTCTCTCCTTGCAACCTGTTTGTCTATAACTGGTCCTGTAAAACTGCCTCTTTCCTCTGTACCATTCTCTTTTAAGTCACCTCTCTTTCCTTTCTGTTCTTGGGAGAGCTGAGCATCTCCTATTATGTCAAATCTTTCTCTGATTCATTACTTTGTCTGCCACTCAACTAAACATCACTTTCAAACATGGATGCTTTCTTCTACAAATTAATGTTATCTTCATTGTTTGAGATTAATGGTATGTAGTAAGGGAGTGTCCATATTCCAGCCACAGAGATTAAAGGTATATGCTAAGGTTGAGCCACACCACAACTAGGATATGGGTTTTCCAGGAAACAACACAACCTTGGAGTCCATAATGTGATAGAATATCCTGCAACATCTATCTGAACAGATTCCAAGCAACTTCCAAAACACCTAAAAATGTTTAAGTTCCTGAGATAAGAAATGCCCTGGCCAAATCATACTCAAGACTACCAGTCGTGAACCAGCAGGGAGAACTATAAAAGTGACAGGCCTACCTTGTCTAGCTATAGCTTTGGCTTAGAGTTTTTCTAACCTGAGAAAAATGGGCACCAAAGGTGGGGAGGGGTCTTTTCAGGAGAGAGAGGTGATTATGCACATTCACACATAAGCCTTATATTTGTGTACCTTACTGGCATCTAAATGCCTTCCAGATACCAGATAGGTATTAGGTCTCAAAGGCCTTCCTAAAAGACAATTAAGAGATGATGCAATACTTCTGCCTTGGGCAAAGAAAAGTCATGTTCTGACAGTACTGATAACTCAATTTAAAAATTATATATTTTAATTGATAAAAATTATATTTAATAATAGTATACAACATGGAGTATATGTGTGTGTATGTGTGTGTGTATGTATGTGTGTTCACCAAACCATACAGTAGATCTTCTCAATATATTCCTCCTGTCCAACTGAATTTTTGTGTCCCTCACTTAACATCTTCCCACACTTGCACTGCAGTCCTTCCCTGGACACTACCAAGAATAGCTGAGAAGCTGAGTGTTTGAGATTCCACATGTAAGTGAGATGTTTGGCATCTGTCCTTTGGTGCCTGGGCTTATCTCACTTAGTATAATGTCCCATTGATTAACCCATGTTGCCACGGAAGCTAGGTTTCTTTCTTATTTACGGCTAAAAATTTTCATACACAGCATTTTCTTTATCCATTCACCCACCAATGTATTAACCATGTTTATTGTTTCTGGTCATGTCCTTTACTTTCCCCAGCATACATGAAAATGTCCACTTTTATTTCTTCAGGTTTCTAGTGGGAATTGGAAAGGGGCCCCAGGAAGCAGTCTCTCCACTTCGTTTCCTTTTAGCTTCCACAATACAGGTGTGTTAGATAATCTAGAAGGTTTATTCTCAGCAACAAAGTTGTACACATTGATGAGGCCCAGCTCTAGGCTGGCAGAGTTGCAGGCCCTTGGCATATATTTCTTATTCTTACCCAGGAGGATTGGAGTCACCATTAAACCATGGTACCAAGTGACCCAAGAGAAAGACCAGGGAGTCCAGCTTTCTTTTCATTTCTTGTTTATTTTACATGTGAACAAAGATGAAATTAGAAAAATTAAATAAATTTTTAAAAATCAGGATTTTTTTCCTTTCTGCCCCTGCTCACAGAATGATGTGGCTGAGACCATCTATTATCACACACCTAGTCCACAAGCTTTGGTTCATTCCCTGAGGAGCTCGTAATTTACTTAACACATTCAAACTATTCTATGTCCTCCTCATGGTTAGTTACCTCTCTTTCAGTCCCACCCTGATTCTTCCTTCATGTCTTCTCAGTGTCTTGCTTTAATCTCGCCCCTCATCTCCCTTAGCACCTCCTTGAAACTCTCCTAGTCTCTTCTTTATTCTATCCTGAGTTCAACTCTTCTGGTTTATGTCCATCTTTTCTTGGCTCTCTTGAATCTCTCTTTTTATATTCTATTTCCTAGAATCCTCTTTCCTCCTGCCTGTGTCCTTCCTCCTACTTCCTGCCTCAGCTCATTGGCCATAGCCTTTTTTATTGACAGGTTATGCTTATAAGAGGTTCTCTGTACAGATGATGCTACAACATAAATTTCTAATGGTCACTCCTTCTTGGGGTTTCTTCTCTATTTCCCCAGCCGCTGCCTTCCTCCTGACTGCTTTACTGAGTAGACCAGAAACCTCAATGTCTTTTTCACTGCCTCTCAACTTGAGTAATCTACAGAATTGTCATGTGAAACATTCTAGAACTAATCCCTGATCCTATCAATCTTCCATGAGGCTCAGTTGCCTACTAAAGCTAAAACTCTGTCTTGATACTCCATTGCTATTTCTAATCCTCTCTTACAGGCAGGGAATATACTTGGTTTACTATGTTAATTGGGATGCTTCCATCTGGAATCAGCACTAAACTGAATGAGTATCTTCTACAACAGTCAGTTGTCAGAACACACAGGATAGCTGGATATAAATATTCATTGGCTAAACTTGACTTAACTTGTACTTGGCTTCTTTACATCTTACTTCCCATCTACAGACTATATCCTTCACAGTATCTTTACAATTTTCAACTCTTCTGTCTTTCAAAAGACACCCGTCTCATGAAGTCTTTGTAAACGTATTTCCAACAGTGTATTGGAAAGTTGTGACTTTCCCTTCCTTTGGGTGAGCAGCACCTACAAAGCCTTTCCCCTACCACGACTGTGATCTATAGGTTGCAGGAACCCCAGGAAAGCTATGATTGTGGGCCAACACAAACTGTGTTGTAAACTTACTTAAAACACCATGAGATGGGGGAGTCTCTCTCCCTCCCTATCTCTCTCTCTCTCTCTCTCTCTCTCTCTCTCTCATTTTGCTTTTTGTAACTTAGGTGTGTCACAGACTTTGTAGATGACAATACTGTGGCTCAGTGAAGGTAAAATGTTGGACACAGCTGAATCCTTTAACAGCTTTTAACTCTAACACATAGGCTATAACATAAAGGATATGAGGAACTGTGCATAACCAACTCATAAGTGTGGCTGCCTATATAATATAAGGATAAACAACAGGACAGATGACAAAATTTTAAATAAACACTTCAAAATTTATCTGTTACACATGACTTTAAAAATGGGCATTTACCTAGGAGCCTGGGAGGGAACTGTACAAGTCTCCAAAAATAAAGTCTCTGCTTGATTGTTCTCAAGTTCTTCTTCGTTCTCACTCTGATTAAGAAAAGTGGAATAAATATCCCAGGTAATGTACAAAGCTGCATGGTTTAGTGAAACCCTAATTAAGAATCCATGACTGATTAACAAAAAAGGCTCTGGCCAAGAGTGAAATCCAAGAAACATAGTTTACATGTGTGTAAAAGTGAATAGGCTGTAGTTAGGTTAAATGGAGACCTAAGCTCTTCAAGTATTGATCTATTTAGGATTTCTGAAATTTGGGGATTTTTTTTTCAATTATCTGAAAAGCTTAAAAGAGCTTCCTACAGCTAATTAACATATGAAAAAAATCACCTGTTCTCCTGAATGCTCCCTTCATATCGTAAGTCACCCAGCTGATCATATTTTTCACCCAGAACCTATCACAGTTTGCCTTCTGTTGCTGTGACAAACATGACCAAAAGCAACTTAAATAAAGGATTTCACTTTCCAGAGAACAGCCCACCATCAAGGGAAGCTGGGGCAGGAGCTCGAGGAAGATACCTCAAAGGAACCCTATAAACTGCTTGCTGCTTTCAGACGACCTTCTTATATCATCCAAGCCCATTTGCCTATGGGTGATGCCGCCCACAGTGAGCTGGTCCTTCCTGTTGATTATAATCAACTAATACCCCCCACAGACTTTCCACAGGCCAATTTGATAGAGGGAATTCCTCAACGGCGGTTCCTTTTCTAGGATGTGTCAAGTTGACAAGCAAGGTTAGCCAAGCTGTTCACAGAATCCAAATAACTCCTCCATCATCATTTGCACCTATTAACAAAGAGTTAAATGTGAGAGGTAAGAATAACAACAGACTAAAAAAAAAATCTCACCAGTACCAGAATTTCTTCTAAATGTCTGTTATAGGATCAGTGTTATATACAGATGTTCTTGCTTTAATTATTTTCTACATGCAGGAAGAGGGTCAGCACATTATATACTTTTGTTTCTTTATTCTTATAGAAATTATCCTCATTTTACAGACAGATTCCCAGATTCAAGCTGTATGTGTTCAATGCAGAGTTACTTGGAATAATTCTCTTGAAATAATTATGTTCTCGTTTTCATCTTGTGAGGATAACAACTTCATAATTTATCATCTTAAAGTGTCCATTTTTTCATACTTACATATTCAGATGGTAAATTGAATCCAGATAGGTTATAAAGGGATGACTTGCCTTGGTTCCACAGCTGGCATGTCCTTCAGCCGGGAGTTTCTAATGCCTTTAGATGATTTATTTAATGGCTAAAGTACTCTAAAATCAACTCAAGTCTGAGAGCTCCTGATGGCTGTTGCCTAGGACCTTGGGTGAGGTTGTTGACCTCAGCCTCTCTTCCACTTGTGTGTGGTTATTGACCTCAGCCTCTCTTCCACCTGTGTGTGGTTATTGACCTTACCCTCTCTTCTGCCTGTGTGAGGTTATTGACCTCAGCCTCTCTTCCACCTGTGTGTGGTTATTGACCTCAGCCTCTCTTCCATCTGTGTGAAGTTGTTGACTTTCACCTCTCTTCTACCTGTGTGATGTTGTTGACCTCAGCCTCTCTTCCACTTGTGTGAGGTTGTTGACCTCAGCCTCTCTTCCACCTGTATGAGGTTGTTGACCTTCACCTCTCTTCTACCTGTGTGAGGTTGTTGACCTCAGCCTCTCTTCCACCTGTATGAGGTTGTTGACCTTCACCTCTCTTCTACCTGTGTGAGGTTGTTGACCTTCACCTCTCTTCTACCTGTGTGAGGTTGTTGACCTTCACCTCTCTTCCACCTGTGTGAGGTTGTTGACCTTCACCTCTCTTCTACCTGTGTGAGGTTGTTGACCTCTATTCCACGTGTCCTGGGTTTCCCACAACATGAAAACATCAGGTTAGCAGAAGAGCCAATTGGCAGTTGCAGATGCCCAAGTTACTTCTAACTAATTCTTGTGGTTTAAACTGATTCCCAAGCCTTCCTGATCTCGAGTGGATGTGAGGAGAGAGGGGCATAGGCTTTTCCTTTCACTACAGGGGCTGTCAATTATCTTGCATTCACTGTTTAAAATCACCATAGGCTAGACAAACAGCATGCTCCTCCATTCCTGACTTGGTTTAAATCAGAAATATCTCCCACAGGCTCATACCTTGAGCATTTGTGCTGGATCTTTAGGAGATGGGGCCTGGCAGGTAAAAGTGGGTCACTCAGGATGAGCCTTTGAAGTTCGTACCTGGCCCCTAGCCTGTGCCTTGCTCAACGCTATCTAGTCTGTGGTGATATGAACAGACTCTGTCGCTCATTCCTGCCCTCAGGAACCTATCTACTCTACCATTCCTTCCCACCATTGTGGATTGAAACTGTGAACCTGAATAGACTTTTCTTCCCAAAGTTGTTTGCAGATGTCATGGCGATCAGTGCATGAGTAGCTAACACCCACGGGCTATAATATCCTGGCTAGCTTACAACAGGTAGAATACATTGCAATTAAAAGCCCATCTAGCATTCTACTGAGAATTTGGAGGTAGGAATCACAGATTGCAGAGAACACATGGTTTTTGTCTCTTTGGTGACGTCACTGAAGATAGTCATTTCTAGTTCCATCCATTTACTGGTGAATTTCATTTTTCTTTGAAGCTTAATAATATTCCATTGCGCATATATACAACATTTTTATTATCCATTCATCTGTTGAAGGAAATTTAGGTTGCTTCCCCCTCCAAGCTATTATGAATAAAGTAGTAATATTGAACATGGCTGATCAAGTATCTACAGATTAGGATGCTGAATTCTGTAGGCATATGCCAAGAAGTGGTAGAGGTCAGTGATAAGATAGATTTATTTTTTACTTTTCTAAAGATTCCCTAGACTGATATTCATGGCAATATCAGCAAACATGTTAAGTTGGAAAAGGAAATTTTTTTGTGAGATTCCAGTCCTAGACAAAAAAAAAAAATACAGACAACTACTGACTGCTGGAAGAAAGAGACTCAGCATCTGCTACCAATGAACCCTTTACTTGGTTTTCAAGTATGGAGTGGTTAGCCTTCACATAATACACACACTACCACCAAGAATAAACTCAGCAGGTTGTATTTGTACATATTTGCACACACACACACACTCACACACACACACACACGTGACAACAATAATTAAGAAATTGAGGCTATCAACTTGAGTGAAAGTGTGGGAACAGTTTGATAGAGGGTGGCTCAGAGGGACCATAAGGAAATAATGGGGAGAAGAGATGTAATTATAAAATGATATATCCTACTGAGTGCCATAGCCCTAATGAGTGCTATAGCCCTACTGAGTGTCATAGCTTAACAATACAACAGAGTAGTCATTGTTTGTTCTTGAGATACCTGGCTGACAGGGAGCAGTAGCTTTCTGCTATTACCCAATGCCTCAAAAAAAATCTCAATAATTACAGAAAAGTTCAGAATTTAAAATCTGCAACATAATTTCTACTGAAAGCATTTAACTTTCACCCTCTTACAACCCAATATCCTTAGGTAAAACCATCTTAACTGGGGCCTGTCAGTAAAACCTTTTAAGTCTTAGAATCCAGTTTCAATGATGTATTTTATTATGGGTAACATTTTAGGCTTTATATTTTCATTGAACATAAATTAGGAAGATGAAGTATTAAGAAAAGGAGTTCTGAGCCTGGAAATGCTGGATCTATGGTTAAGAATACTGGCTGTGCAACGCTGGGGACTGAAGTTCAAATTCTATTGCCTACACATCAAGCAAAGTGTCCTACACAGGTCTGTTACCTCAGTTATCAGGAGGACAGAGGTAGGAGGATTGATGGAGTCGGCTTGCTTGTAGCCTAGGTAAGAAAATGTGAGTTCTAAGTTCAGAGTAAACCAGTTCCAACATAATAGACAGAGAATGATAGAGGACAGTGGTTCTCAACCTGTGGGTCCCAAGCCCTCTGAGGTTCAAATGACCCTTACACAGGGCTTACCCTAAGACCACCTGCATATCAGATATTTACATTATGATTGATAACAGTAGCAAAATTACAGTTGTGAAGTAGCAACAGAAATTTTATGGTTGGAGATCACCACAACCTGAGGGTCTGTGTTGAGGTGTTGCAGCACTAGGAAGGTTGAGGACCACTCATGGAGGAGGATACCAGTTTCTTCTAGCCTCTCCGTGTGTGCACAGACACACACACTCATAAAGATACACAGATATAAACAAGCAAATAAATAATCTTTTTTAAAAAGGTATTTCAAGATCAAGGGAATGCACAGGACATGGAGTAATAGAAACAAACAAAAGGTATTGAGAATGGTAAACAGAAGATTTCTTTATCAAAAAAAATCTTAAAAACCTGGGTTTTTATGTGAACTCACTTAATTTTTAAAAAAATAATTGTGAACAAGAAGGATACTCCAGGCCAGTTTCTCTTTTGGTAATGAACAGTGCCTGATTTTTAGGTAAAAACCCATCAAAGTGATGGACATTTCCCTGGAATATTTCTAGCCCTCACAGTTAGTGATGGGCTAATTCCATTTCTTTATAATACGTTTATGTAATTTTAAAATCCCCATATAGAAAGCAAATTTCCCTGATTTAGAGGAAAATGGGTTTATTCTTTTAAAAATATCTTTATTAGTTCTTAAAAAACAGTAATTCAATTAGAATTACTTTTAAAAAGAAAATAATTATTAAACATTTATCTTACAAAAAGATATGTATGTACACAGGTATTTTGCCTGAGTATATGTCTGTGCACTACATGCATGTAGTACCCATGCAGGTTGGAAGGGGGCATTCGATTCTCTGGAAGTGGAGTTATAGATGGTTGGTTGCCACCCTGTGGGTATTGGGAATTGAACTAGGAACCTATAGAGCCAGACAGCCAGAGCTCTTAGCCACTGATCTATCCTGCCAAGTGGGCTTCTTTTTTTTTATCATGAGCATCACCTTTGCAACATAGAAATGACTTCCCATATGTTCTAGAACTTTCCATATTCATTATTTATTCTGTTACCACCATACATGCAATTATCCTGCAGCCTGGAAATATGGTCACAGACATTATGACAAGCTTAACAGAGTTCTGAAAGATTAATCAGGATTCACATACTTAATTGATGCACAGATATGTTGTACTTCAGATCACTTTTAAATTGAAATGCCTTTTATCTTTTCTAATAGATATGCCACCAATATGCTCCTACCATGCCATGTCATCCCAAGAGATCTACACTCTGGGAGATCACATAGTCATTAGAAACCTCCACAGCTATTACAAGTCAACCATTAAGCCTAATGTATGTGATATTGATTTCCAGACAAGATAGAGTAATAGGCATTTTTTTTGCCCCTATTTTACCATAATTTTCAAGACATTGGATATTTGTCAATAGGAATGGTTGTCCCTGGAGGTTAGAAACAAATGGGAGGAGTCCCCCAGTTAGCTACGCTTGCTTCATTGACAGAATATTGAGCTCAGGGTACAAAAATGAGGAAGCTCAGGTGGAGACAGCTGGATTCTCTGATGGAGAATAGAGATGTGAGAGTCCAAGAAAGTAGTACAGCAGAATTAAAAAAGGAAAGCACCAGAGGAGTTACATAGATAGAGATTCTACTAAAGTATCTAGCATGTTGATGCTCAAATAAATAAATAAGTAAATGGCCACAAAAATCTAGCATGGGCCAGTGAGATGGCTTGGCAAGCTAAAGCACTTGCTTCTAAGCCTGAGGACCTGAGTTCAATCATTAGGACCCACATGGTAGAAAGAGACGTGACTCTTACAAGTCATCTCTCATACAAGCACCATAGAGCATCCTCCCTCTGTCTCTCTCTCTCTCTCTCTCTCTCTCTGTCTACACACACACACACACACACACACACACACACACACAGACAGACACACACACACATAACTATAATTTGAATTTTTCAGACATACAAAGAAATAAGAAAGAGAAAAACCATTTAACTGAATGAAGCTAGATTGTCTCTGATGTTAGAACAAATAAAAAGTATATTAACATTATTATAATTATAGTCTAGATACTCAAAACATTAAAGTATGTTAAATGAAAAGTGTAAATACATACACGCGTACACTAAACAGAATCCCAAGAAGAGACAGCCGACTCCGTAGCCTCAATCAGGGACTCCATGCTCTTTTTTTCAGGAGCAAAGGGAAAGCAAGCAGAAAGCCAGTAAGGCAGTACCAGCCTGTCTCACGGGGTTTACATTCTCCCGGTACTGAAAATAGCAGCAAAAGTCCAATCTTTCCAAGCTCACACAGAGTGTTTACCAAGGCAGCCCATATTGTGGGCCAGAAAAAAAATAAATGACTTATATGGATTCAAGCCAATGTATGTTCTCAGATTCCAATAGTGTTAAATAAGAGAATTAGTAACACGAGTATAAGAAAAACTCTAAATACCTAGAAACTAGTGCATTACTAAATAATCCAAGGTTAAAAATTAAAACATGTATTAGAAAATATTTCAAAATTAGTGAAAATAAAACTAGACGTTTTAAAATTTTAATGTGATGCCGATAAAGCATTGCTTAGGGAAAAAATTAATAGTTCCAAATGACTATATTGGTATAAAAATTGTCTTAAATCAATAACCTTACATTTTTTACCTTAGGCAAGTAGGAAAAGAACTATAAGAAAAGCCCCAAATAAAGAAAATAAAGATGAAAGCAAGAGTCAATGGCACAGAAAAAGATAAAAATGGAAAAATCGATGAAACCAAAAGCCAGTACTTTGGGAAGATCAATAAAACTGAACAATCTTTTGCCGGATTGATCAAGCAAAAGAGAAGACACGAATTACCAGTAGCAGCTATAAAAGTGACATCATTATTGAGTCTACAGATTTGAGAGGAATTATAGGGCTTAGCATAAATAATTGCATGCCAATAATGTCACAACTTAAATGAAACAGAAAAAATCCTCAGACGACTTCAACTAACACAGCTCACTTGGGCAGAAGTGGACACCCTGAGTATTGTTGACACATGCACTCATTATCTACTGCGAATGGAGACTTTAGCTAACAACCTCACAAAGGAAAGGCCAGGCCTAACAGACTTCATTGGAGAAGTCACCAAACATTTAATGGAAAAAACATTGACACAAACTCTTCTTTTGAAGAAACCCAACCTGCTCAGGGTTGAGATTACTCACATACCAAGTCCAGAAAATGATGTATGAGCAAGGAAAACCAGAGACCATATTTTCTCTTGAACATATGCACAAAACATTTTTACTTAATTTTCCCGAGTGCAGTTAAATAATACACGAAGATGGTAACTGCAGCATGATTGCATAGAATGGTAGATCCCAACCTTCCTCGAGCTGTGACCCTTTAATGCAGTTCCTCATGGTGTGGGGACCCCCAACCATAAAATTATTTTTGTTCCTACTTTATAACTGTTATTTCAAGATGGTATATAAATGTCTGTTTTTCTAATGGTCTTAGGTGACCTTTGTAAAAGGGCTGTGTATCCCTGAAGAAGTCACAATCCACAGGTTGGGATGTGCTCCCAGAAGTACACAACTGGGTTTCTCCGTGAAAACAATTAATCTAATGAACCATGCTACAACAGTGAAGACTGTAATTGCCTATAATCATCTCAATATATTGTAATAAAAAAGAGACAAAAGTCATGCATTCAGACCTAATAAAAACTCTCAGCACATTAGCCATAGACAGGAACTACATCATATGGATAAAATCAAAGTTTTTCTCATTACTAAAAATAA
The DNA here is from genome assembly GCA_019843815.1 of Montemys delectorum. NCBI lineage: Eukaryota > Metazoa > Chordata > Mammalia > Rodentia > Muridae > Montemys > Montemys delectorum. The sequence continues at coordinate 65,673 of JADRCD010219277.1, forward strand.
TCAGTCAGAAACTTAAAAATGAGAAATAGCATTTACAATGACATCACAACATTAGAAGGTCTTAGAAAATATGTGCAGATAAATCTTATGAGGGACGAGAAAGGCTTGGGATATTTTTAAAAAGCCAGAAAACATGATCGAGAAAAATTAAGGAAGACCCGAATAAATGGATAGAGTGCTCACAGTTCATGGATTGGAAGAATTACCAGGTTAGAGTGAAAAAAAAATATCATTGACTGAAATATAAAAGCCACCCAAAATAACCTGATGACAACCTAGCAAGTATTCTAGTACCTCAGAAACTGACTCTGAGTCATTTTCCTGAATCTGAAGAAGCAGTGGGGGCACCCAGGCCATCTATCTCAAGGACTCTTCATCAGAGTGTCATCCTTAGGACCGTGTGGCATCCGCACAAAGAAAGGCAAATAGGTTATAGGTCAGAAGGAATCATCTGAAGTCCTTGCCTGTGTGCAAACAACTGATCGTTAAAGAAGGTGACAGCAATGGTCAATAAATGAAGGTCTATCTTCAGGAAATAGTGTCTTGGCCATCAGATATCACATGCCAAACAAATAGCCTCCATCCAAAACATGCAACATGTATAAAATTAACAAAACCTGTACCACAGAGTGAAATATGAATCCTAAAACCAGATGGTGTGGAGAAAACAGTGTGGGAGTTGGGTGAGAACTTTTTTAAAACAGAACACTAAAAGCAAGACCCAAAGAACATATTGATAAATTAAACCTTCCCAAAATAGAATCCTTTGTTCTTCAAAGAAAGATAAAAATGAGAATGAAAGAAAAGCCATAAGCTTGGAAAAAGAGTACTCATGTGCGATGTAAGATTTTTATCTAGAATAAATTTCTCTCAAAACAGCATTTTTCAGATAATAATAAACCGCAGGCAAAAGATTGAATATACATCTCCCTCTGGCATCTCCACCTTCACTGCTGCTTCAGAGCACTCTCCAACTCTCACCAAGTCTGATGACTTCCACCCATGATCTAAATGTTAGGACCCACGGCCCATGTGAAGAGTCTTAACCTCCAGTATACCAGTATGGAGAAAGGATGTCATCAGGGTGTGTGTTGTTATGAGGACTCCATTCTCCTAAACGAGGTGGATGCTAAAGAGACTATCCCGATTTTCTCCTTCTTTTTCCAGATGAGGACACAGCAGTCAGCCCCATCTTGGAGGCAAGGAACATACCCAGACACTGAATCTGCTGGTGCCTTGACATTGGGCTCTGTAGCTGTATAGGAAGGAAGAAAAAGGTGATGGGGAAGAGGAGAGATGGAGGAAGCCACACTGAGGAGAGTGGATACAATCAAAGCATAATATATTCAAGTGTACCAATGTCTCAGAGAAAACCACTAAAATTCACAGTTAATATGCATTAATATTTTAAGGGCTGGGAATGTAGCTCTGTGGTAGAGAACTACCTAGTTTTTGTGAGGCCTTGGGTTCAATTTTCAGTATTGAAAGACATTATTAAAAAAAAACACACAGAAGAAAAATAAATAAATTTAAAACAAATAAATATATTCACTAATAAAAAGTGTTTTTTTTTCTTTACAAAAAGAGCAGACTATGACAACTCCTGACAGTCATCTTGACTGAGATTATTCCTCAAAATCTTTGCTCCAAACCAGCACAGCCATTTCAACATTTAAATAGGGTAATTACAATGCTGGTCTCTTAAGCTAGCACTTTCTTTCTCCAACTTTCTTTAGCTCCATCCTTCTCCTCTGGCTGTTCTGCAGTCCCTCTGACCTTCCTTCTGCCTCTTAGACAAGTCAAGCTCATCTTTCAGATTCCTGCTTTTTACAGGGTCCCATCCACACCTCACTTTGGCTAACCCTGTCTGTCAGTTTCCCATATAATCCAGTCTAATGAATCTGTCTATATCATGACACTATTTCACTATGCAGAGCAGTGGTTTGTCACGACCTGAAGCTACCACACCTATTGAACTTTAGTCTGTTACTATATATTGTGATTCTAAGTGCAGGACCCCAAGACCTGGTTGCTCCTAAGATGAGAGAGTCTGAGCATAGACTCAAGTGATGCTATGTGACTTTGTCCCAAAGTTATTTCTGATTGGTAAATAAAGATGTCAACAGTCAATAGCTTGGAAGAAAAGACGTAGGAAGGTTTAGAGTTCCCCAGCTTAGGGTTGAAGGAGAACCATGAGAGACAGAAGAAGTCGAGGAGAGGAGGAAGCCGCCTTGGATTAGGTGAGTCACAAATGATGGCCATGTGGATTAGCTAACTGGAGTAAAGAGCAGCCCAGGTGCAACATGGCAAATTATGTAATGGAATTATTGGCTGGGAAATAGACATAATATCATACAGGAGAGATATCTGCCCAGCTCTTGTGCTGACTAAGGCTTATTGAAAATATAAAAGTTGTATGTGTGTGTGTGTGTTTTTATCTGGGAACTATAGTCAAAGGTGGAACAGAAACCCTATTTAAACTTTCTACAACAACCTGCTTGTATCTACCTGTTAGTGACTTCGTTCTAAAATATAAGGTCTAGGAATCAAGGATCAAGCTGCGCTCTCCACATGTGTCATATTGTCTGTCCAGCAGCCTCCCAGGAGACCTGAGCAAGGTCTGCTCAGCTGCCGTTGGTTCATAAGAGAATTGCATGTCCCCTCTGTGCTGAACAATCATCCCAAAAGATACAAACTCTGGCTCTCTCCATAGAGCTCTGTCATAAGAACATGAAAAGGAGTCTTTACTTTCCCAGTACTGTTTCAACGAACCCTCTCAGGATTTCTACCTGGCATCATGGTGTCATGAGCCAAGAAGCCTTATGGGAGTGGAGGAAAACACACAGAACATTCAAAACAGAAACCACCTTTTGCTTTGCCTTGCACAGATAGGAATTTTCTCCTGAAGATCTAAACGATGGCTCACGGCTTGTTCCTTCCACGGAAGCATGAAGGCATCATTTAAGATCCTCAGTATTGTGTTAAAAGGTAGGTGGACAGCCAGATAGTGATGGCGCACGCCTTTAATCCCAGTACTTGGGAGGCAGAGGCAGGTGAATTTCTGAGTTCAAGGCCAGCTTGGTCTACAGAGTGAGTTCCAGGACAGTGAGTTCCAGCCAAGATTATACAAAGAAACCCTGTCTTGAAAAAAAAAAATAGGTGCACAGGAATCCTAGCATTGGGGAGATGGAGACTGGAGGATCCCTCCAGCTGGCTCACAAGCCATTGTAGCCATTCTGAGTTCTGGGTTTGGTAAGAAGCCTTGCTTCAGAAAGTAAGGTGGAGAGTCAATGAAGAAGTCATCTGACATTGACCACTGCCCTGCTACACACACACACATACACACACAAATGAGAGAGGGAGGAGGGAGGGAGACAGAGATGGGGGGAAGGAAGGGAGGGGAGGGAGGGAAGGGGAGGGAGGAGGGAGACAGAGAGAGAGAGAGAGAGAGAGAGAGAGAGAGAGAGAGAGAGAGAGAACTACACTCTTATAATATCTCTAATTAGGAGATCACTCTCCTAATATTTCTAAGACATGCACAAACATGCTATGCAATTTTGTATATGGTGTGTGGAGATGTCATGCTTGAAATTGTGAGTCCACTTCAGGCTTTCTGAGATTAAGGGACTTCCAGTCCCTGCTTACAAACTAAGGAGACTAATCACATGGGATGCACAGATCATCGACAGTACATGTAAAACACTATTCCTAGATTCTAGACTATAATTCAATGTTCAGAGATAGTGCCAACAATGATTGAACGTATAATTATTCAGACGAAAATTATGAGTGACACCAGCACCTTTTTATTTGTTCTGCGGAACCCACATCTTTTCAGGCTGGGGATTAGATGGCATGTAAAAATGATGCACAGTGCTCGCATTTGTGGTTTTCAGCACAGAGAGGGGCAAAGGTGGAGGGGTCTTTGAAGGAAGTGTGGGGTGGCTATTCACCAATGTCACTCTGTCATTCAATAATCCCTCCTGCTGTCCCAGGAAGGGAAGTCTACCTTAATCCTGGCAACAGCAACAACACTTGCACCAGACAGGCATCCCCCTGCTCTGCCTCCCCACTCTGCCTCGTTTCATGTCTGGGCAAAAGGAGACTGTGCATGAGATGAAAACCTACCCACCTTGTCAGGGCCTCCTGGAACAAGGCGCCTAAGTGAGTCACTCACAGGAGAGTGGTGCCAGGAGTCCCTGTAATTCTACACCTCTCCGAGTGGCCTGAGAATCAGCACCAAACTTCTTCTCTCTCAGAAGAGGAGCACATACTAGCCCCCAACAGATTTCTCATGGCAAGAGAAGAAAGGGAAGCTGTCCATTTAAATAGCTCAACACTGCAAGTTCAGTCAGCACCTAGCCTGCTTCGTTCAAGTAACTTAAAACCTAGGAGAAAAGGGAAAGAGAAAAGCTAGAGTCCAGCCAGGTTTTTCGTCTTCTTTCTTTTGCCAATGCTCTTATTAGGTGTCGGGGATGGGGGCGGGGGGAGGGGTAAGAAAGAGGAAACTTTTCCAAACATAAAAAGAACTACACAGAGCCATTGCTAAGTTGGTGCCTTAGAATGATTGAGTCGAGTGGGGGGACCAGGAGAGTCTCTTCCCAGTAGATGAGGGCAAAATTCCTTGCAGAGCCATTTCTTCAGCAAACCACATCTTGAAAAATGGCTGCCTGGGGTCATGTGTATTTGTTGTATTTAGGCAGAGGCGTAAGAATGAAATTATAAAATGTAAAGGAAATACAAAGGGTGTAAGAACAGACAGCAGAAAAGTAGTGCACTCCCACACTTAGCAGCGGAAGGAGTTTTCCTGGAGTGGACTGTATTAGCAAGCAGCTTCTGTCTCTAGACTGCTGTGCGTGGAAGGAAGATTTCATTTGACAACAGAGGAATCAGATGAGGGTCCAGTGTCTGCACAAGATTTGAGTGCGATGCAGAACTGGCCAGGGCTATAGCGTCTGTGGCTTAGAGCCTGTATTTCGTAGTGTGTTAGCATCACTTTCTCTATGGGTGCTGAGAAGCATTATGTTAGTGTTGCACCAAAAAGCTCATGAGCAAAGAGTGGTGGTTGGAATACTCTCCACCCACGGGAAACGGCACTCTTAGAAGATGTGGCCTTCCTGGAGGAGATGTAGCCTTGTTAGAAGAAACGTGTTAGGGGAAGCATTTCTGTGAGAGAATCCTGACTGGGTAAGTCCTTAGTGTGGTGGTCAACTAACAGCTGCAGACTGAAGGGAGTGCAGAGCAGAAAAGAAGCCGTGTTTGTAATACAAAAAAAATCTTTCTTGGTTCCACAGCCCGATCGTTCCTCTGAACAGTATGCTGTTATTGCTAATATCTAAGTGAGGCGATTTGTATTGACAACTTCGTGAGGTAAATACTATTGCACACATTTTTCACTGAGAAAATTAAGATCCCTGGAGAATATCTAATGTGTTCAAGATCACAATGGTAACAAGTAATAAGACCGGGGCCTGTGTTGAACAATGGGACATTGTGGAATGTGTGCTACTCGATCAACTATAACACTAATGTGCTTCTGAGTATGACATTTATCATTTTGTATGTATCCATATCTGATCAACTCTGTTGCAGGTAGAAGAGACACCTTCTCTCCCCCCCCCTACACTGCACATCTTAGCCTTGGGCATGCTCTGCTTCAAGGCCAAGGGTGCCAAGGCATCAGGTGAGATGTGATCCAAATCCCTGCCAATGGAGGAACAGATGGTTCTGCTAAATGTTGAGATCAAGTCCCTGCCACAGTAATGGCGGTGAGCATCCCACATAAAACAATTACTTCCAGTTTGCCTGGCAGGTTGGATGAAGGCCGAGGGAAAGCTCATATTCCTCCCTCCCAGCTTTCAGCTTTCAAGCTGTGTTTTCCCAAGGGAAAAGGATCTCCTTCCCGTGATTCTTTGTAAGATCCATTTAGTCACGACAGAACCATCTCCATGAGTGACAAAGTTTATTTGGAGTCCTTCTGCTGGACAGGGACCAAGATCAAGGAGGAGATTAAGTTTCAGGAAGATTTAAATCTACAACTGAGGTCCGAGGGACAGTCAGGAGAAACACAGTGGTGAGTGTGGAGATCAGAGGGCAGATTACAGGAGTCCTTTTTTTTTTCCCCCTTGCAACATGTGATCCCTGGGATAGAACTCAGGTCATTAAGCTTGGCAGTGAGCACTCTTATTCATGAACCATCTTGACTACTTTTTAAATATTAAGAATAATGTTCAGCACATATTCCTCATCTTATTAACAGAATTACCTCTGCAGAGACATATGCCAGGACTTATGCTCATTTTAAATTGGAAAACCTAGAGGCCATGTAATCTGGCCAAGTTCTTTAGGCTAATAGGCTGCATCTTTTAAAATCATGCAATGTTTTTCCCATCTGTGCAATGGCAGTGATGGTGTGTGGCTTAAGGAATACAAGAAACACTACAAGAAACAGAGATCATGGAACACATGGGAAGGTGCGTAGAATGGAATGCAGGCACTGGTGGAACACTTCAACTTATGTTCAGGTGCAGAGCCACCTGTGGTCTCTACCTGTTAAGGCTGTGGTCCTCTGTCGTCAACTGTGTTTAGAGATCCTGCTTCCTCCCCTGTCCACCCTCCAGCTGCTAGTTTTCTTGAATTATGGGACTCAAAAGAAACAATCTGTCTCTGTCTGTCTGTATATCTGTTTCTCTATGTCTATGTCTATGTCTATGTCTATGTCTATGTCTATGTCTATGTCTATGTCTATGTCTATGTCTATGTCTATGTCTATGTCTACGTCTATGTCTCTGTCCCTGTCTCTCTCTGGCTCTCTGTCTCTGTCTCTGTCTCTGTCTCTGTCTCTCTCTCTCTCTCTCTCTCTCTGTATGTGTGTGTGTGTTCAGTAAACAAATATCTACTCACATTGAGTGGTAACAGTTCATTCTTGATGTGTCTTTGTCATTCTGATCATGAAAGTTCAACCCAACTCAGCTCAGTCCTTCTTTCAGAGAATCTTGACTTCCTATCGCAATCCCTAACCAAGAGGGTTCAAGGATTTCATCCCTGGCCAGATACCTTTCCTTGTACTCCAAAGAAAAATTCCTTCCTGTTATTCCCATCTCTTGCTAATTTATCCTGGATCAGAAACTATGTACCCTAGCAGGTACAGGGAAGGCCATGCACCACAATGACAAGTGGTATATGCATTCTTAAATGCTTGCAGATCTCTCAGTGATGGAAGGCTTCCAAAATTCATTCTAAAAACAATTAGCAAGACAGTTATAATAAGAAAAGAAATTTAAAGAGTAATTCTGCTTTAATGGTTCTACTTATATTTTACGAGGACACATCTCATCTCCCAGTAGCTGCCCACCTTCTATGAGCAGTCTGTTCTGTACATAGCTCCTGTCTTCCAGACCACATTGCTTGCTGCATATAGAATTTATAGCTGATATTTCTTATTTCTGTATTTGAGAAAGGTATCATTAGTCTGGCCTCCACTGGCTCAAAGGAAAATGTTATTCACATTGGCTAACCCTCTGAAGAAGACCTTGTATATCTGCGGCTCCTTTCAAGGTCTTTCTCAACCATTAGTTTTCAGACATTAATTGTGATGTGTCTTGCTGCAGACTTCTTTGTATTTACTCCACTTGGAATGAAGCTGTGCTCACCACTACACCACCAACACAGTATTCGTCCTCTTTAGAATCAGTGGAGCTTCTTGACTATTTTGCCTTCCAATTTTTACCAAATCTGGAAGATTTTCAGACATTTTTTTTTTCAAATTCTTCTTTAGTACTGCCTTTCCTTCTGGTACTCCAATGATGTGGTTGTCTGCTGGTTTGTTATTATTATAGATGTTATCTTTTCGCAGTCTGTATAGGCCTCATTGCTTGCTTGGACTGATCAGTCCTCAAGTATATGTAGTCATCTCTAGTCTACTATTAAACCTCTATAGGGCATTTTTCAGTTATAGACTCTAACTGTATAATTTTCATTCTATTATTTTCATAATATAATTTCAATCAGATCTATTACTTTTTCCTTTGTTTCAAGAAAAGTCATAATTTTTAAATCTCTCTCTCTCTCTCTTTCTCTTTATGATGTCTTCTTTAAAACCCAAGATATAATTCATTTTGCTATTACCCTTTACTGATAATCTTTTCCCACAATTTTTAAGTTTCCATATCTTGATGAGTGCTTTACTTCTTGTATTATGAATATTTTTATATGATACTACAAGCCTCAGAAACCTATTTTATCATCTTTTTTATGGAGAGACATGTCATACCATGCATGTGGAGGTAAGAGGACAACTTTCAAAAGTCAGTTTTCTCTTCCCAGTATGTAGGTCCTAGGGATTGAACTCAAGCAACATTACCCTTTGAGCCATCCTACTAACCCATATTTTATCATGTTTCTAAAATCAGGATACTCTTTATGTTGTGGTGTAGTACAAGAGCCAGTTAAGTGTCATTTGACTTCCTACTGGGTGCCTCTGACACCATTCCAGATGTGTCAGAGGAGCAGTGACTTCCAACACCTCATTGCTTATGCATGGGGGAGGATTTCAGCACTTGATCTTTCTGGAAGAACTAGGATCCACCTCAGATCAATTTGCTGTCTGTAATTTCAATTATAAGCTCATATCCAGAGAGCTCTCATCACTTGGTAATAATAGAATAAGAATAAAAGCTGAGTTATCTGTTTGCCTTACCTGGAGAGAGATAAAGCCTCATCTGTCCGTCCTTGTGTCCCCCACTCATGTTGTTGGTGTGGATTGTGGGTAGAGATTCAACAGAAAGGACCAGACACTCGAGTGCTTACTAGCTCTGGTTCACATTGCCTTGCTTAGTCTTCTTGCTTTAATTGAGAACCATGGCTCACCTTTCCTCTGAATCCTACTGACAGCAGTTTTGAGGAAAATAGAAGAGACATGTTGACTATCTTCTGCTCATGTTATCCAGGTCAGCCACAGCAATGTGGAGTATGAATGGTTAGGCTCACCATTGCACTTCTCATTTGACTCTTACTCAAAAAAGACCTAACCATCCACCAGAACTAATTATGAGAATTTTTGTAGAAGCAATTGAGAAATATAGGATGATTGACAGAAATCCATGCTTGAAACTTCTGGAGATGCTGCCTAGAGAGTGTAGGCTCATGTAGTAAGCACAGTAATTATGGTAATTACTTTGTGTTTAGCTATGAACAATATACCTGAAAGAACATTCAAGCTCATAGTTTCAGATGCTTGTCACCCATACACTTGAGCAGAGTATCACTGTGGTAGAAGTGCATAGTGGAGGTTGTTCATCACTTCTTAAAGATGGAAAGCAAAGAAAAGATGTACAAGAGAATGCCAACTTAAGATATAGCTCCAAATATATGTCTCCAATGGCCTCCTGCCTCCAAATAGGCAGGAAGATCCACCAGCTCTCAATAATTAATTCAAATTTACAGTCTGTCAATGCTTTAAACCATTCTTTAGATCAGGCCCCTAACTGTATCTGGAATGACTCTCAGAGACACACTCAGAGGTGTGTGTCACTAATCTATAAGGTATTTCTCAGTCCATTCAAGCTGAAACTCAAGATCAGTCACCACAATGATTCACAGGTGCACAATCCTCCTGAGTCACATACTCGTCTTTTGGCTCAAATATTACTCCACTTTACTCAGTGGAAATAATGAGTGCTCATTTATGTCAGGGAGGTAAAGAAATTCTACCAGTGTCATGACTGTTGCAAGATCTCCCTAAACAAAGGAATGATGAGTAACTAGCCTACCAGTGTCTTTTCTAATACAGAGATCAGCACTGGAAGACCGATTGCATTCTTATCAATCATTATTCTAGAGTGTAACATTCACTCTTCTGTCTTTGTCTCTCCAGGGATTCCGGTATCAAGCACACTTTCCTATGGGACTGAGATCCTATACAGAATAGAATCTTGGCTCTCAATGGTGCACAGTGTCTTGCTTTCTTCCTTTAGTTTGCCAGTCTCCTACTGGCACTTTAAAAAAAAAAATGCTCCCAGTGGAACCTGGACTTGAGGAGCAAAAGCTATGAGGAATTGTTGATACCAGTATCAGTATTGCACTTAAGCACTCATGGGAAGGGTTTTAAAAGCAGTTATGGAGAGAAATGCTGACAGATTAACGGCACCATGTATTCACATATGCAATAAACCCCACCCCTGCCAGGTTGTCAGAAGTAAATAGACACCCTGTGATAAGTTTATAGAAGAAAACCATGTTGAAAATCTCTTATTCTAAACTCTAATTGGTAATGCCACTGTGTTCCCTCTGTCTTACTTCCCACTTATTAAGCCATTTCATTCCATATTGGCTACAGAAATTAATTCATCTAAATGGTGTTTATACTTATAACAATGATCATTCAGATGTGAAGGAACTTCTTTTCTCATATAACACTGATTACCTTATTTTTCTTGAGTGTGGAGGTTTAGTTAGCTCTGTTCCTATTCCAGACCATCTTGTTCTTCTTTCCCTTAGCATAGTACTTCTCATGTGGAAGATTTTTGCCTCTAAAGAGATATTTTGCAATGGCTGACTGGTAACATTTTTGGCTGTTATATCCTGGGGGTAAGGCTGATATCATTGACTTCTTAAAAATGGAGATCGTGGATACATCTTAATATAATACAACATACAAGCGCCTCCCTGCTCCCCCCACCCATCAATGAAGAATCTGGTTTCAAGTGTTTCTAGTGTTGAAATTATGAGCCTTTTCCTAGAGGATTAAAATAGACTTCTACTTGTACTTCACAGGAAATCAGAAATGAGACTTGTGCAGCCTCAGTTGTAAATTTCTCTTGTAAACACATAGGCAGAGGGGTTCAGCTCTCTCCCAAAGGGAAAGTAAATCTTTTTTTTTCTCTAGCTAGTTAAATTGTATTGTTTGCAATCAAGATCCCAACAGAGCTCTCCGTGGTTATTTGAAGAGGACCCAATCTTCAAGGAAAGCAGGACTATGGGTTGATGAGTTTGAAGTCAGAGCTGACCACTGAATGTTAGGGAATAGAACACATAGATGGTTTTTGAAGGTACAGCATTGAGCAGCATGAAGATAAAAAAGGATGGCATGATGGGTGGAAGGTTGTCCCAAACTGTTTCTGTTTCATTTGTCACTCATTCATCCACCTTTCTACCTCTACACACATACACATACAAACTTGAACCTGGGTATTTCTTTTTTATCTGACTTAATGAAAAAAATGTATTATAACTGATTCTTTATAACTTCAGAGAAGGAGAGCATGCCCAACTTTGCCTCTTGAAATGCTTCCTTTTGGATCCAGCCACCATGGTGCAAGAAAACCCAAGGTGCTAGGTTCAGAGGCTGAATTAAAATATCAGTATTAGTCTGGATTCTCTAAAGTAACATATCAAATAGAATAAATGTCTTATATATTTACATGCACATGTACACACACATGTGCACACATATATACACACATCCACAGAGAGAATTATCAGAGTGGCTTACAGGTATTGGTCAAGATTGTCCAATAATGGTTGTATCCTGAAGGAAAGGAGGCTAAGATCTGTTATGTCCCCCAATACTGGGAGTCTCAGCAATTCTAGACTCGTGGTGGGGCCCTGGAGGATTCCTAGGGAACTGCTGATCTTTAATGTATATTGGAATCCTGACGAAGTAAGTTGTAATACCGGTGAGTGAATGCCTCTGATAGATGAACTTGCCCACAAGAGCAACGGCATGTATGGATAAAGTATGTGTGTGTGTGTGTGTGTGTGTGTGTGTGTGTGTGTGTGTGCGCGCGCGCGCGCGCGCGTGCCTGGGGGACAGATTCCTTATTTCATGTCCTTTGATATGAGCTGCCACAAGAATGTGTAGCCTGGATTGAGACTGTATCTTCCTCCCTCAATAATCTAATCAAGAAAAATCACTAACAAGTCTACCCAGCTACTTGGGTTTTAATTGATTCCAGAGTAGTCGAGTTGACAACCAAGCTAAGCAATCATAGTGTCCTTAGCTGATGGTCAGAATTAAATAGTTAACCAATACCCAGAGGTAACTACCAGTCACTTTTCATCTATCTTGAATAGCCTAGGCCCTCTTATCCTTAGATAATTATAGTCTCTGCAGTAGCCAATAAATCTTGTCAATATACATTTATGTGGTGGTAATTGTTACTGTTTTAAGTCACTGTATTTTTTATATAGCAATATATAACTAACACAATTGACCAATAACTTCAGTAGTAAGTTTAAGAACTAACATGATAAGAGTAGGGGCAGAGTGGCTATTATTCTTACACTCAGGGGGCTGAGACAAGGAAAACATGAGTTCTGAGCAGTCTGAGCTACATAGAGAAACTCTATACAAAGCAAAAACAAAGTCCATACATGGTCAATCAAAACTTTTTTCAAGGTATAGTCAGAAAAATCAAAGACTTTTTGTGATTATTCTAAAAGAATATGGCAATAAAAATAAGATCCTGAATCTAATCCTATGGTCTGCTCAAAATTCTGCATAGTAGCCCAATCAGACTTTTTGAATACCAGTTTGAGAACTGAATAGGCAGAAGAACGATGTTGAGAATTGTGGGAAGTGAGTGTTCCCTTGTATGAAATGATGTGAAGGATGTTAATGCCCTGGTTCACGTATGGATGCTGATGAACTGTTGATCTTTAGCTAAAGATAGCATGTGCGAAAAGTAGCTTCCTAGTCCTCAGTAACTGCAATATCACAAAGCCCTGAAATTGATTCTCTACAGTCTTCAGAGATCCACTACTGAGATAGCTAACCTACCTCTTCCTTAATGTTGTATATAATAAAACTGCTGAGTATCTGAGCTGCTGGTGCATCTCCATCTGAGTACCCAGCTCAGCCGAGCATAGTTTAAGGTTACTTGTATCTGTCTTTCTTAATCTTCTATTGCTTAGTCAGATTTCAAGGCCTCAGGCTTTTGGGTGGCAGCCCAGAATTAAAACAAAGGATCTGAAAATTCCAAGAACCCCATGTGGTAGTTTAAATTAAGAATGGCCACTATAGTCTCATCTATTTGAATTCTTGGTCATGAGGGAGTAGCACTACTAGGAGGTATGGAGTGGGTGTGGTCTTGTTGGGGTAGGTGCAGCCTTGCTGGGAGAAGAGTTATTGGAGGTGGGCTCTGAGATTTCAAAAGCCAAAGCCAGTCTCAGTGTCTCTCACTTCCTGCTGCCTGTGGATCCAGATGTAGAACTCTCAGTTATCTCTCTAGCACCATGTCTGTCTACATGCTGCCATGCTTCCTGCCATGCTGATAATGGACTAAACCTCTGAAATTGTAAGCATGCCCCAAATAATGATCTGTGATAATAGTGTCTCTTTAGAGCAATAGACCACTGACCAAGATACCCCTAGTCTTTGATGAACAGCAGTAGTCCCCCTTTGCCAGTCTGATGAACAGACCCTGTACTTTTCAATAAACAATATAATTCTAAGGTAGTTATCACCACAAGAGTGATTCCTCCCTCCATACACTGTTCTTACAAAGCTCCAGGTACAAAGCCAGAGTCAGAAGTCAGCAAGTTTCAGAGCATAGCTGTAGAGAATCTGAAAAACAGGAACATATTCAAAGAGCTGAAAGTGCTCAGTACATGAAGTCAATGAAACTTGGGAAAAATATTTGAGAAAACCATAGGTCAAAGAGGAAATAATTCAATGAGTTCAATTGAACGAAGGTGAATTTACTGATGTCCCCCCCAAAGATTCTAACCTGGATGGACTCCTTTAAGCAGTTGAGACTGGTTGTAAAGGAATGTTGGAATCATGGATTCAGTAAGGGTCTATTGTAAATACATTTGATGATGATATACTTCCATCCCACAATGTAAAAAGAAGACTCCAAAGATGCAGAGATTCCAGTAGACCCTTACTATGACAAATGCCTAAGGGAAGCTATTAGGAAAGGGGAAAAGGAGGTTTATTTTGACTCACAGTTTCAAAGGATTCAATCCATGGCTTGTTTCACTGTTATTGGATCACATACTGAAGTAAAGTCATGGTAGAATGGCATGTCAGAAAAAAGTTTCTTACCTCATGACTGCCAGGAAGAAGAGAGAATGGAGAAGACAAGGAACAGGGTGGAAGGACATTCATCAGAGGCACTCTTCCAGTCATCTACTAGATGATGTCAACTTCATTCAGAACATATCTTTCCACATCATCTTAAAAGTGTCCTTCAGGCACTTTGGGGCGTTTCTCTGATCTATGAGCCATTGGGATGTCTTGTTATCCAATGAAGCTGACAGTCAAGATTAATCATTACAGAGGTTAGCAATTCTTGAGCAAGTTGATTAACCCACCCTATTAACCCACCACATTCTCTTTACCAAAACACTGAGAAAGACTTTGATGAGAGAAGCATCATATTCACTGTACTCTAGAAGCTAAACATAATAATGCAGGATGATGCCATGGTAGCAGAGCAATCCAAGCTAATGTAGCACAAGTATAGTTATGGGCACTGTGGTTGGCTGACCCACAGGAATCCCTAACAATGGCTAATAGATCATAGGGCTCTTAAGGTAGTTCATAGGCTCCAACCTGGCCCATATCTAAACAACCTCTAGATTTATAAGTAGAAGCTTAATTTGTGTCAGTATGGCAAATCACAATTCTGATCCAATTCAGAGATTGTATTTGATTCTCATAAGAACCCTTCGACTAACTAAAACTCAAATGGCTTGAAAAAAGAGCCTGCAATCACATCACAAACATGTACTGCTAGGCTCTTTCTTCTTACTCTTCTCCAAGAAAAATTATAAGCATATGTGTAGTGACTATACAGTTGGGGAAAAACATGTATATATCATGGGTATTGTTGGACTAAGTGATTCTGAAGCATCACAAATTCTAAGAGATGAGAACACAGTTATCAACCAACTGTTAGATGGGTGTGATAAATGAGATACAGTATGAGCCATACTGCTATGGATTCCAAGTAGATTATTTTGCTAGTTCCCAAGTTCATGATAAAAAACATACTCTCTGCATATACTAAAGGAAAAATCCCTACAGCTCTCTTCCATGCAAAAACAACAAACCAAACAAACTAAGCCAACCAAGCAACAAAAACTTAGCAAACCCCTAATGGTATAATGCTGCAGAAATGAAGATGTTACCAGCTAAATTATAACTCTATCCTAATCCCATTTATTTTGGTGAGTTAACCTGTGCATGAGATAGAAGTATGCAACTTAAAGAATTACAGTGAGTATTCTGAGTATAATTGAGTGTTGATTTCAACTACACCTCCATTCCTGATATAGTCTATGTCAATTAGTCTTCTCCAGAAAAACAGACACAATAGGATAGGTGGAGACTGTTGCAGCACAGTATCTAAGTTGTAAGATATTAGTCAGAAAGACTAAATATTCAACAACTTCATCTCTCTGTTGAAGAAGAGACTGATGTGTTTAAAGCAGAACACACATTAGTTGTGTAATGTTAGGCTTTTGTGTGACACTTCTCCGTCTTGCTATGACCCTTTCTATGAGACATACAGACATGTCTATTCACTCCAGAAAAGGAATTCCCAACAAAGTAATGACTGTGTCAATGTCTGACTTGCTGAACCAGTGAGTTTTTATTTGGCTGGTTAACCCAACAATGGGTGAAGAATTTCTCATAAGAAGCAGAAATGACTCAAAAAGCAGCTGCATAAAAAAAAAAAAAAAAAAAAAAAAAAAAAAAAAAAAAACCCCAACACCAAGAAAGAAAAGCAAAAACGCTGCTAAAGAAAAGTTTTTGTTATTTAAAAG
>JADRCD010219278.1:0-17496 GCA_019843815.1 Montemys delectorum
GGTGGTGGTGCTGGTGGTGGTGGTGGTGGTGGTGCTGGTGGTGGTGCTGGTGGTGGTGCTGGTGGTGGTGCTGGTGGTGGTGGTGGTGCTGGTGGTGCTGCTGGTGGTGGTGGTGCTGGTGGTGGTGGTGCTGGTGGTGCTGGTGGTGCTGCTGGTGCTGGTGGTGGTGCTGGTGGTGGTGGTGCTGGTGGTGCTGCTGGTGGTGGTGGCGGTGGTGGTAGTAAAAATAAATACATTTCTTAAAAATGTAGGAAAGGGGACATATATTGCCATTATTACTCTTAGGATCACTATATGTCAGGGAATGCCATTGCACATTTTTATTAGAGAACTACTGATTTTGGATGACCCAGGAATAACTGGAATGTTTGAGCCAAATCTTGGAAAGGCTCTTTAAGGAAGAAAGAACATACACAAAATGTTAAGGACTTAGAGTCAGAATATGTAAAAAAGAGATCTAATGGGAAGGTAGCTTGGTGGAATACCTACTTAGAGAGGGAGGTTCTTGACTAACTAGGGTTAAGGTCAGTTTGTGCTTGTATAAGAGAATTTGAAAATGGTGTTCCAAAGAAAGTAGTTTCAGGCGATTGGGAGAAATTATATTTTAGGACAGACGTTATGCTGGCTTTAGGGTTTTATTTCACTAGGAGACTAACATTTTTAGACTATGGTTATCTAGAGGGCAGCACAGAAGGAGACACGGAAAAAGGAAATGTTTTGAATGGCTTTTTAGCATGTTGCTAGTTTCTCATGAGCAAATCAGAAATGGGGCAGCAGACTTTGCTTTGGATGTTGAATTTGGGGTTAAGAGGTAGGTATCCGTATAGTTCATGTGTTAGCTCATTGTTTTTCTTTTCTTCCCTTTCTTTATAAAACTCTTTTGTTCCACTTTCTTTCTCTTCTTTTGACTCTGTGTCTTGTGCCAGGCTGACCTTGAACTTGCTGTGTGCCTTTTAACTTGTAATCACTCTGCCTGGACTTCTTGAATGCTAAATGTCCTGGTGTGTGCTGCTGTTTCTTAGTTTGTAGTGCTGAGGATGAATCCTAGGCCTTTGTGGATGCTGGGCAGGTGCTTCACCAGCTGAGCTATGCCTCAGGACTGCCCGCCCCATGGAGCTTTCAAGACTGCACAATAGCTTGGGCAATATGCTGACAGTGTAGGTAGATGGGCACCACTTTAAGCCTTTAGGTTTCTGAGATTACTGTTACGAAGTTAAGAGCTGAAAAATGAGTTTTAAATTTTGGGGCCTGAAGCAGATTGTTGTTGGTGTAAGCACAGGCATCAAAAGGAGAGACAGTTCCCAGAAGATAGGCTTCACAAATGAGTGGGAATGACAGTTGGAAAGAGGAGCAGTATGTGACATAGAAGCCACTCAGTCCCAGGGCACTGGATTCTGTTATAGAAGTAGTTACAGGTTTTCAATAGCACATTTAGATCCGGAGATAGATAAGTTTAGTAAACATAGGACCTTGTTAGGGAACTTATAAATAAAATGGAAGGTTTTTACAGTTTCCCTGCATTATTATAATCTTAAGCTTGGTCTTAATACTAATGAAATGGGGCTAAAAATTGATGAAAGGGTAGGCTGTTTCTCTTACTTCACAGATGTGCATTTTTGTGTCCCTACAATGTGGGGGGTTGGGGGGACATCCCTGTGTTGGCACAGAAGTATTAAGGATGCTTTTTTTGTGTAAACTTAAAATTAAAAACAATTTAGTATTTAGGAATATTTAAACAAAACAAACAAACAAACAAATCCCAAGCTAGATAATGATGGCACATGTCTTTAATCCCAGCACTCTGGGGGCTGAGGCAGGTGGCTCTGAGTTCAAGGCCAGCCTAGTCTACAGAGTGAGTTCCAGGATGGCCAGGACTACACAGCTAAACCTTGGCTTGAAAAAACAAACAAACGACCACAATAAAACGTACAAAAAAGACTATTCAGGCATCTTTATGGTTAGCTTTTGGTGTTGGCTTTGATAAGGATAAAAGATTGTGAATAAAGATACATAATCATTATGCTCCTTTGTTTGAATTCAGTGCTTTCCAAAGCTTCTTTGGCTTCTTAAGAGAGTATCCAGTTGGCAGAAATCTCTTGGAATAGATATTTTTAAACAAGGATGTGGGGCTACAATTATTTTAGGGTGAGTAGATAGGATTTGAATATCTGCTTTATGGGGTCTTTTTGCTACTTTCCCCATTTCTTAACATGGGTGAAGACATGCTTAAGTGTATTTAAAAGGCAACCTTTTAGGTTTAATATGATTTACTAATATGGTGGGACTCTGATGGGCAATGGTAACATCTGTGTTTTTTGCCCTGGTGGTTGTGCTATTTATATGAGAGGCTTGAAGTTTTGTATCTTTGTGTGTCCTAGTACCAGAGGACTTCAGAGTCTGTGTGAGTTATCAGCAGTTCATTTAGATATACTTTGAAGATGATTCTTGGAAAAGTCTTGTGGGACAATGGAAAGAATGGGTTGGCAACCTTTCTGTGTGGGTCAACATACTGTGTCATAACTTTTAGCTGTGTATGCCATGTGAAAGCAGCTGTAGATAATATGGAAGTGTGCTGTAACTGTTCCAATGGGATCTCATGTATAAAAACAAGAAGTAGATGGGATTTGGCCTGTAGGCGGAGGTTTATAGCTCCCTGGCAGAGGACATCTAAACCTACCAGCATTTACTAGTGTGAGCTACGTTACACTACAAAGCCAAATTGTCCATTTGAAGTGGCTTCTGTTGTCCAGATGAGATGTGCTCCTTTGGACTGCCATTGTACTGATGATTTGCCTTTATAGTGATGAGAATTCGGATCAAGAAGCAGAGACCGGATGCTCTGTAAATGGACCTGAAGAGTAGAGACCTTCATCTTACCAAAAGATGCCATAATTGATGTCTTAGTCACTTTTCTGTTTCTGTCACAAATCTGTGACCAAGGCAATTTACTTTAAAAAAAAAAAGAAAAAGAAAAAAGAAAAGAAAAGCACTTAATTTTGCTTACAGTTTCAGAGGGTGAGTCCATGGTCATGGTGGGTGAGCATGGCGGCAGGCATGGTACTGGAGAAGTAGCTGAGAGCTCACATCTGACCCAGGAGCATAAGAGACTGGGTTTGGTGTGGGCTTTTGAAACTCAAAGTGCACCCCAGTGACATACCTTCTTGCCTTTTCAAAGTAGTTCACCAGCTGGAGACCATTCAAATATGTGAGCCAGTGGGGTCATTCTCATTTAAGCCATCACATTGGTATGTAGGGATATACTTGTTTTGTATTATAGCTAAAAGAATCTGTTAGAAAGAAGTTAACTTTCTACTCCACTGCTACAGGGGCTCGGAACCCAGAAGCACAGCGCTTGCCAATCGAGCCTTCCCCCCTGAGCTGCACCCTCCAGTGGATGAGCTTACCTTTGAAAGGCTCTGAAAACAAATCATAAAGCCTTTGCTTTTAATGTAAAAGTAAAAGCATTTAAGTTGTTTTAAATCAGACAAAGATGTCAAGTCAGACTCTAGGGATGTTAACGCTTAATGCTTTTACCTCTCAAAGTCGTAATCTCATACTAAATCAGTGTGAAGAACTTAGTACAGAATTATTTTCATTTTGTTGTTAAATCTTAAATTACCTAAACTATTTGAATGTATACTTTAAACTACATTGCTGTCTTTAAGAGTAAATATATGTAAATGTACTACCTAGAAAGAACTAGCTATTTACTTAGTGCAGTGTTTAATGTTGCACTTAATGTTAAAACTTTTGTTTTATATGTCAACAAAAACCTGTATTAGATGCTAGTATATTTACCCTGGCTTTACAAACTATGTTTCATGGTACTATTTTTTTTTTTTTTTTTTGTATAATACAGTATAATGGTGATCCCTTTTTAGTTAGTTTCAGAACTGTATTTACTATAGTGATCTCTCTGTATAGGACCCCTGCAGATACCAAAATCTGAGGGTGTTTAAGTCTCTTATATAAAATAAATATTTAAAGGGCTCAGCGAGACAGCTTGCCATTGTGTCTGAGAACCTGAGTTTCATCCCTTAGGCATCCCTAGCCATGGATATGATGGAAAGAGATAACTTACTCTTCAAAGTTGTCCTCTGGCCTTCACATATGCAGTGTCGTGTGTGCCACCCCCTGCCATAAATAATGTAATTTATAATACATTTATAATGTAAGTATAATTTATAATGTAAGTATTTATATATAACATGCTTATATATAAACATACACATATATCATGTATCTACATATATCTTTCTGTATACTTTAAAATTTATCTCTAGATTACTTGTAATAATACAGTAAAGTAGCACATTAACAGTTGTTATGCTGTATTGTGTAGGGATATAAACAACAAAAATCTACAAGGCTATATTTTTTTTTCTGGATATTTTCAGTTTGTGGTTGGTTGAGTCTGTGGACATGGAACTCACATGGAACTGTTTATTCTGTAGAGCCTTTGGTTCTTGTTTTACTCTTTGAGTAAAAGATGATATAGTCTGACAATTTGAGTATCTTTGAGAGGGTCCGATGCTTTCCTTGTGGGGGTGGGGGGGCACTCTTGCCCAGGCTGCTCCTCAGTTTGAGATACTGCTGTCTCCGTTTCTGCACTGTTGAGATTATAGGGATCTATAACTATGCCTGGTTTTATTTTGATCTTTTAAAAATCTTTAAACATTTTGCTTTTAAAAATAATTTTATCAAAAGATGGGTGATAAAGTTAAATGACGCTGTCATTCTCCTGTCTCCTGGGATTTCAAATGGAAATATTTTACTTTGGCAACACTTAGTAGACAAGGAATGCCAAGCTTTTTGGTGTGTGTGTCTATGTGTGTTCATTACCATTGCAAATAGATGAGTACATTTGTTTTCAGATAGTGAACTCTTGCCATTACATATTGCTATTTTGAGACTCTTCTCATTCAGCATAAAATCATTCTCTGGTAGGCCTGAAAATATACAATTAGATTTTTTGCAGTTTTCTGATGTTACCTCACTGATAGTTTCTGTAATACCTTTCATATATGCAAATGGAGTGTTTTCTAAGTGCACATGACATTTATACATATTCTAGTAATTACATGTTTACATATAAATATAGTTAAAATTATTCCTAAGACCTTTAAGATTGTGAAGTCCTTGAGAAACATTTGCAATTCTCCCTGAGCCCTGGGACAGTAGAATGATTAATTTGGAAGAAAAGTTTTATAAAATGTTCCTTTACATTTTTTAAGTACACTCAACTTCTCTAGTAGAGTAAGCTTAAAAAGGGAAGATGAGAAGCAATATTTGTGTTGTGTATCATCCCTGCATACAGATGGAAAAGCACAGAGATCAGCTATCATTTGTTTTTTGTTCTAAAGCCATGTCTCAGTCAGGTCCTGTGTGGTCTGCTGCTAAGCTTGTGGCCTCTGCCCTTCGCTTCCACCTGAAGAATAACTACTAGAAATCTGAGTGGCTTTGGAAAGAGCTAGTTATTTTTCCCTCCATGTTTGTGTATTTGTGCTGGTATAATATGATAAATACTTTTTTCTATGCTGTATGACTTCTCTGATGTTTGTAAATCTTTTTTTTTTTTTAAATGGAATTTTTTTTATTATTATATGTAACTACACGGTAGCTGTCTTCTGACACACCAGAAGAGGGAGTCAGATCTCATTACAGATGGTTGTGAGCCACCATGTTGGGATTTGAACTCAGGACCTCTGGAAGGGCAGTCAGTGCTCTTAACTGCTAAGCCATTTTCCAGCTTGTTTGTAAATCTTAAAAGCTAATGCGAAATCAGACTAACACACACTTTACCTTCCCTCTGAGAAGGTAACACTCTATGAACACTGTGTTTACCTTGGACTTTCTCAGCCCAGGCTAACCTGGAACTGTATAGGCCTATGCCACCAAAGTCCACTTGCCAATCCTTATTATGATTACTTACAATTGGTTGTTTTTTTTTTTTTTTTTTTTTTTGTTTTAGGATGTCTGTTTTTTTTTAGAAGTCTAAGGTGAGATAGAACTTGGCATGGTATTTTAGGTCTGCAAATTTGCTTTACCAAAAGTATTTAGAATTTATAACTAACTACAACCAGTGGTTGTATTCCTGGAACCAGCAACAAGTTGCTAACTCACCTCTCATTCACCTAGGAACATACAATCACACTTTTGGAGCAGAATACTCAGGTAAATTGGGAATACATTTCTTAGCTTCATGGCCTTGGACAAGCTACTTCCTGAGCACCCACTCGCTGGGGAAAGCAGGCTTTCTGCAAGGTTTGCTGGGCAAAGCTCTTATTAAGAGCTTTTACATGCCTTTTAATGTGTAATGTAAGTAGAAGGTCAGAGTCAGGCATTATTTTGCTCAACATTTCTGTTTTAGGGTTTCTATTGCTATGAAGAGACACCATGACCATGGCAACTCTTATAAAGGAAAACATTTAATTAGTCAGGCTTACAGTTTTAGGGGATTAGTCCATTATCCTCATGGTGGGAAACATGGCAGTGTGCAGGCAGACATGGTGCTGGAGAAGGAGCTGAGAGTTCTACATCTGGATCCATTGACAGCACACTAGGCCTAGTTTTAGCATCTGAGACCTTTAAGCCTGCCTCCATAGTGACACACTTCCTCCTCTGTGGGGGCCATTCTTCTTCAGACCACTAACTATAGTTTGCCTTTACCATGCCCCCACCCCAATCCCCCAAGACAGGGTTTCTCTGCATAGTCTAGGCTATACTGTAGACCAGGATAGCCTCAAGCTCACAGAGATCTGCCTGCCTCTGCCAGGATTACAGGTGTGTGCTATCTCCACCTGTCTGATTCTGTCCAACATTTAAATGAGCACTTGAGCTTGTAGTCCTGTTTCATAAACATCAAAAATGAATATATATGTTTCATTAACAATTTATTAAAAAGTCCTAAAAACTAGGGAAGTGACAAGAAAGATTTATTAAAATATCACTGGATGTAATTAACTGCCAAGGATCTCAGTAGTGCATGGAACAGAAAGGTTTCCTCTTTATTCTTGAATAATTAGTGGGTTTTTTTTTTCCTTCTGATAGTGATGATTTAAGTTGTCCATTGAAAAATCCTGGAATATAATTCAGTCGTCAGTTCTCACTGAGAACTTTACTGCCATTCCTGCCTCCTCAGCCCTGGGGAGGAAAGCTTTGGAAAATCATGAAGCTGAGTACAAAATTTATCTGTCTCAGTTACATTTCAGACTAAGATTGAAATACCTTGATACCTAATTTTATTTTCATAAAGTGATTGTGTGTGTGTGTGTGTGTGTGTGTGGGTGTAAGGTTCCTTAAATACAAGATAGTTTTTTTTTAAAAGATTTTTATTTGTTTATTATACATAAGTACACTGTAGCTGTCTTCAGACACACCAGAAGAGAACATCAGATCTCATTACAGATGGTTGTAAGCCACCATGTAGTTGCTGGGATTTGAACTCATGACCTCTGGAAGAGCAGTCAGTGCTCTTAACCACTGAGCCATCTCTCCAGCCCCAAGATAGCTTTTTTTGCAAGTCTAGAATAGTCGGTTTTAACAGCTTATACAAGGAATAAATGCTTCCTAATGGTTTAAAAAGAGGATTTACATCAGTTTTAATTCGGTGTATGTATGTATGTCTGTGTGTAGGTATGTGCACTCATGTGCAGCTTCCTGGAGAGGCCAATTGTCAGATCCTCTGGAGCTAGAGTTTTTGGAGATTGTGAATTACCCAGTGTGGGTGCTGAGAACTAAACTGGGGTCTTCCACAAGAGCAGTGTCTGTTTTTTAACGTCTAGCCCATCTCTCTGATTCTTTTGACTTTTTTTTTTTTTTTTTTTTTTTAAATTTGGAAGGTTTTTCTAATTAGAGGACCATTTGGTTATGCTTTTACTTAAATTTTACTTGACAGAATTATACATTTAAGTTTATAAAAGCTCACGGGCAGGATAAAAGATCTTAGCAGTGATGATGTTTGTGCTTTATGCTCACTCTTCATGCTTTAGCTTCTCCTTTGTAGGCAACTTTCCTTTAGATTGAGATTTAAATGCAAAATCAGGTTGCTTATCTGCAGGTGGATCTCTTGTTAGATGGTCAATTTGATGAAGATCTAATTTTAAAATTTTCAATTTTTAAACTTTTCTTGTTGGTAGCAATTATAGTTAGGTCATCTCTAGCTTTCTTCCTACTTCAGTTATTTTCAAGAAGGATCTTAGACTTAAGGGGTGAACACATCCTGATTTCTATAGGAGCTCAGTCATCTGTTGCCTTCTGTGTGGTCAGTAGCTCTGAGCTGTGGATTTGATGCAGGAGTGCAGGGCATTTCTCTATGGATCATTACACAGTGGCATTGTTTTCATTTAAGAAAGATAAGATTTTAATTTACTGGACTGAGAAATTTGGAGCAGGAAACAGATATTTAAATTTGTTATAAAAGTCATCCAGTAGGGAGGGGAGGTGGACAGTACAGGGGAGGGACAGACAGCAGGACAGAAGAAGGAGGGCTGAAAGCAGACTGGGGGAGCCTGTCTCCGGAAGTTTTGAGGTCAGTCTTAGTCAGAGGTCACACCCTGTTATTTCTTTGGGTTGTGGACCTGGGGTGGTACCAGTTGTTATCTGCTACACTTTGAAATATTGATTAGAAGATTGATTTTTGTTCTTGGCTTTTCAACATCTGGATTCATTAAACTATTGTATTTCTAATCCTTTTTGCATATTCAGTGTATCCCAGGGTGGCAAAATTTCCACTGTACCTGATAGTAGAAGGTTTGGACAAAGGGTCTGATCTACCCTACATTTCTGATTTCTGCAAGAGGGATGCTAATAATTTTGTATATAAAGAGCTAAGCAGCAAGCTTTGAGTTGATGGCCCAAGTCCAATGTGTTTCCTGTAAAGATGTGATGATAATAAGAGTACCTATAGCTCTCATAGGGTATTGGGGAGACTGTGTGGCATTGTGCATGCAAGCCTTTAGCATAGTGTCTAGCTCAGTACTCACTAAATGCTAGTCGTTCTAGAAATACATAGTGCGGTGTTAGGTTATTGTTGTATTTGTGAAGTTGCTCCGTTTTCAGAAGCTGATGTCATTTGTGATCTTTGCTTTTGAATATGTTCCTATTTTTGAATACTGTCTTTATTCAGCAGAAGATATTTACTGAATACCTACTGTGTCAGGCATTGATCTAAGTGAACAAAGCATAAAAATGCCTGCTTGCTTGAAGCTTATCTCTGGTTGGAGGAGGCAGGACACACACAATAAAGTGAAACAGAAATTAAGAAATTGGGCCGGTGGATTTTGTGTGTTGGAAACACCCATTAATGAAACCTGCTAGTCTTTCCCCTGCTTGTGTTGCTTTGCTTTAGTTGGGGAGTGTTGAGCTGGCTGGCCTCTTTGTCCCCAGCTGTCTGTCTTCCTTGGAAGGCAGCCTCAAGGCTTTCATCGTTGCCTTGGCTTAGTGCTTAAGTTGGTTAGCTCAGACTTTGTCTTTTAGTCCTCCAGACCTCTGGCTTCGCACCTTTGGCCTTTCATCTCTGTAATTCTCAAGAGACAGTTTACAGAAAACCTCTTTTTAAATGTATTCCATGTTTAAGCAGCATTTTCCCATTTTGTGTTTCCTCCCTTTTCATTTTATTTAACTAGGATAGTTACCTTGCCAGCTTCGTTTTAAAAAATCCTATTTTTCTTGTATCCTCAATTAAATTGTGAATCTTTTAAGGTTACAAACCTCTTTTCCATTCCAAGTTGAGCTTTCTTACTTAGGAAGAAAGGATAATCCTTGCTCCAAGGAGTGTTGTGAATTTCCGAGAGGTGTGTGTAGAAGGGTCTTCACAGTGGCTCTGCCTTCTTCCCACTCTGGCTGCTGCAGTTGTGGCTTGAGTGCTCAAGAACACTTGTGTCTGTGCCGCACCAGGACTGGGGGAGCTTACAGTTTCACTTCCATTTTCTTAATGGTCATAGTTTTAAGTTTTTTATTTTTTTTAATGATATAATGTTACTTTTCAAAAATCACATGAAAAATGTGATGCTGTAACAATGATTATAAAGCAGGACCTCAAGGCACCATCACGTGGGTGCTTACACTGGTTGTAGGACCTTTGGCAAGTTCCTTCATCTCTCTCTCTCTTCAGTGTATCCATATGGTGGGGAAACTAACACCTACCTTGCAGATGCTTTTAGGAAAAATGAGATGACAACACTATCTGGGTGTAGTAACTATTCTCTAACAGTGGAGGTATTTCTGATAGTCTCAGCTGTGTGGAGAGAGAAGAGAGGAGGAGGAACAGAGGTGACAGTGTAGGAGTGGAGGGGGAGGAGGAGAAGAATGAACTAACTGGCTAACTGCTGGGATCTAATGAATATAGAAACTGCTATAAATGATATATAGGGTAGTATTCAAAGCAAAGGATTATCTGGTTTAAAATACCATAAATGCCAGAATTGGGAGTCCTGCTTTGTATTTAAGTCCGCATTCTTTCATTTGGATCAGTTCTTTATATATTTTACCAGTTAAATTCTGTTTAAGAATTGATTATTGATAAATGTAAACACAGATAGGACTAATTTAATATTTATTCTAAGAAAGGCTTAATAGGGAAGTCAATAGATAACTTTTTTATTTTTTTTTTAAGGTAAAAGGGCAGTTTAAAAGTATATATGCGCTTTCTGAAACTGGAAAAAGTTTTCCACATACCTGGCAGGTTTTCCTAATTTTTTATTTGGTAATCTACTCATGTAAAAGTCTGTTGGCACTGAGGGCTTGTGAGATAGGAGTGCCAGAATGTGTGTGTTGTAAAGTGATGTGGACATTGAAAGGAAAAGCACACATCCATGTTATGGAACGGACCTGTCGGGGACTTACTTTGTGTGTTCTTTTTCTCTCCTTGTCTTGTATTCTTACGTGACAAGCAAAGGAGTTTCCTGTCTATCTTCTCTTGTTCTCTTTCTCTCCTTGTTTAAAGTTAAATCTTGCTATTCCCTGTGGAGCCTTTCCTTTCTTTGCTGTCATCCTTTCTGTGCATTTTCACCTTAGGGGACTTTGGGCTGGTAGCCTTTCTAGTGCAGATCCTATCTACACGCACACTTCCTTGTATCCTCTAATTCCTGGGAGAGTTTAAGCCCTAAAGCCTAAAGCTAGAATAGTAGGAGTTGCGAGAGCAGACTTTTTCTCTGGTGGTGTTGCTTGTGTGTGGAGAAAGTAGTGACATAAATTTCAGTCAGACATAAATTTACATGAATTATCATTCGTATGCAAAAGACTGGCTGTATCTTCAGGTATATAAAACATATACATACTTTACATTTGTGTGTGTGTGTGTGTGTGTGTGTGTGTGTATGCGTGTGCATATGTATGTATGTAGTTGTCTCTCAGTGTGGCTCTAGACTATCCCAAGGCTACCAGAATCTGCAGCACTGCTTATAACCAACTTCACCTTGAATACCGCGTCTCTAGGTTACTTGTAGTTAATACTGTGTGAAGGTGATATAAACAATTTAAAACTCTATGTTTAGGACAAGAAAAATGTGTGTATTCAGTTACACAAAGCAATTTTTCTTTGTGTGTGTCTACTCTTGCATATGTGTGGATAGAGGCCAGAGGTTGACATCTGCTTTGTCTTAGGTGTTTCCCTTATTTTTTCAGACAAGTCTGTCGTTGGATCTGGAACTCATCAGTTGGGATAGGCTGATTAGGCAGTATGCTCTAGAGATCCACCTGTCTCTGACTCCTATGGTTGTTGGGCTTAATGGCTGTTTTAACGTTCATCCTCGGGCTCTGAACTGTTTTCATGCTTGCTTGTTCTATTGACTGAGCCATCTCGCCCAGTCCAACAAGCACTTTTTACACTATTGTTTGTTTGCTTTTTGGTGTTTTTCAAGATAGGGCTTCTCTATGTAACCTTTGCTGTCCTGGCACTTGCTCTGTAGACCAGGCTGGCCTTAAAGGCTAACTTTTAATTTCTATCTTTAATGTTTTTGATCTTCAGTTAAACTGAGGATGTTGAATCTGTGGATTTGGAGCCCATAGATGTAGAATATACTTTCATGTATATTTGCCTCTGCACCCTACTCTTCTCTGCCTGGAGGATTCTTTCTTCTCTTAGATACTACTTAAAAAATCATCCTAGGAAATGTGTCCTGATTAATGTAAGTAGAGGGAGTTACTTTTTACTTACAGTGTCTTTAGCTTTTACAGCATCTGATGTGAGTTTGTTTCTTTCTCTACTCTTTTTGAGCACAGGGGCCGTGTCTTATTCGCTTTGTTTAGTGAATGTCTCTCCCCAGATGCCTTAACATTCCTGCTACGTAGTAGATATATGGCTTATGAGCAAACATCAGAAGAGAACACACAAAGTCTTTACAATAGTCTCTAAACTGGAAGCACTGTCTTGTTGTCTGTATGTTCAAGTGCTTAATAGTGCCTTCTATAGAGGCATTCTGCAAAGTTTATGAGTGAGTTAGAAGTAAATTTTATATGATACACTATTTGCACCTATGTGTATGTCTCTGTAAATGCCACATCTGTGAAGGCCAAAAGAGGGCATCCAGTTCTGTGGAGAGGGAGTTATAGATGGTTGTAGCCCACCCAACATGGGTATTAGGAACTGAACTTTGGGTCTCTGCAAGAGCAGCCAACACTCTTAACCAGTAAGCCTATCTCTATAGCCTGAGAGGGAAAACATCATAGTAGATATTTTCCTTCTTCCTCATTTCTAGGAAGCATGTAGTTAGACAGCTTTGTACCTGGAAGAATGAGCCTTATGTATGCTGGCTTTTCTTGATTTAGTAGGAAGATTTTAACAATCACTTTAAACTTTTCTTTAAACGTGTCTGCCTTTCTGGGGCTGGAGGGATGGCTCAGTGGTTAAGAGCACTGACTGCTATTCTGGAGGGCCTGGTTCAAATCTCAACACCCACGGGGCAGTTCACAACTATCTGTAATTTCCATTCCAGGGGAGCCAACACTCTCACACAAACATACATACAGGAAAACACTGATCCACATAAAACAAGTGAATAAATAAATAAATTATCTTAAAAAAACAAACATCTACCTTTTGCCTAAGAGATTTGAATTTTTTTTTAAGATTTATTTATTTTTATTTATATGAATATACTGTAGCTATCTTCTTCAGACACAACAGAAGAGGGCATCAGATCTCATTACAGATAGTTGTGAGCCACCACGTGGTCTGCCGGGAATTGAACTCAGGACCTCTGGAAGAGCAGTCAGCGGTCTTAACTAGGCCTACAGCCTGAGATTTGATTTCTAATTATGTTTCAGATAATGTCTTTTCAGAAACTTTCATGACCTGCACACTGAGCTGTGTGATCCCGATGGGATAATGACCCACAGTTTAAGAAACTGATCTAAAATGGGCTGAAATGATGATTTTGATTGATTTCTTTTTTTATTCATGGTCCTCTTCTGGTGTTTGTTGAAAAACAAGAATGTTGTCCTGTTAGCCTTACACTATATAAGAGATGTTATTGAATAATAATGCTAAATGAAACTTGAAGCCAAACCAAATGAATATGTTTTTTTCAAGTGCTGGCCATAGCTGAGGCCTTGAGGTTTGAAGAAGGAAAGCTCAGTTGGAAGTAAGGAAGTTGCCACTACATCTCTTTTCTTTTGATGATTTTAGCCTCAGATTTGCCCTAGTAATTTACAGGTAATTAGATAGGAGGGAATATTGTGTGAATCTAGGGGATAGGCATATATATTTGATCATCTGGTAAATTAATAATTTGGTATTTGTCACCAAGGTCATCATTAGCACTTAGTGAATGTTTACTGTGTGTCAGTCACTGTGCTGAGGACTCGCACACACAGTGTTTACAGTTTATTTCTTACTTTATCTCATGCTGTAGGTAGAGGAAACATTGAAAGCATTGAACACAAGGCTAAGGATTTGAACTCCCAGAAGCTCCGTGTGGTGCTTTCCGTGGTGAGGAAACACTGTAGGACTTCACTCTGTTAGAAGCAGATTACAGGCTCAGAGGAAAGCAGTTCCCAAGTATGTGTCCATTTTCAAAATCATTGTAAATTTAAGTTTCTATTTGAATGGCTTTCCATGAGCCTCAGTTTTCAGTGTCACTTTTGCCAGGTTTCCAAGACATTTCACTTCACTTGCAGAAGTTTCAAACATGAAGCAGGGGTGGGTAGGTGCAGTTCAGTGGTAATGCGCTTGCCTAGCATGTACAAGGCACCTAGCACTGCTAGGATGCGGAGTGGAGTGAAGGGACTTTTGTCAATTTTATATTCAATTAATAATTTTAAAAATTTTAATTAGCTAATTAGGACAAAGTCTCAGGTAGTCTAGGCTGACCTTGAACTCCTGATCCTGCTGCCTCTAGTTCCCCACTGCTGGGATTATAGGCATGCACTGGTGTTCTCAGAGAAGGAGATGAAACTTCGAAATAATCATTTATGAATTAAAAATTATGGTTGGGTATGTATGTGAAGCATAGCAGAAATTTGAGAATTAATGCTTTTTAATCTCTTGAATATGCTGTTTAAGTTAGTGTGGTTCTGTGGAATATTTTCCTAATGTTACTTTTTTTTGGTCAGTTAAAGTATGTCACTTTTTCTATTCTGTACTTTGTATAGAATGAATCCCTTCTCAGTGTATCACTGACAATGCATTTAAGAAGTACTTCTGATGTCTGCCCTGAAAAGTTTCACATTTTAAATCTTTTTCCTTACAAGAGCTAAGCCTGGAGATTTTTTTTTTTAATATTTTGTTTGTTTATTATAGTGGTGGGACTGGAACCCAGGCCCTGTGCATAATAGGTGGGCAGTCCACCACTTTTTAGTAAATGATGTTATGTATGTTTAAACTTTGCCGATTTGAGAACTTTAAATTCTGTGCTTTTATAAAAAATTTATCAGAGGTTACATGTAAGAGTAGAGTACTTAGTGATCTATTAAAGATTAAAAAAATATCAAGAAGGGGGAGGCCGGAGAGATGACTCCACAGATAAGCTTGTATGTGCTGCTTTTCCAGATGACCTAGATTCAGCACCCCACCCCAGCTCATACCCTCCTATAACTCGCTGCTAGAGCACCAGCTCTCAGGGGTACGTGCCCATCCCCACATTTAAACATAAAATAAATACTTGGGGGGACAAAGTCTGAATTCGGTTCTGAGATTCCCAGTTGGTACTTGCTTCCAGATCTGACAACCTTGTTTAATCCTTGGAACTGACATGGTGGAAAGAGCAAACTGACTCCCCCAAGGTTGTCCTCTGACCTCCACATGCATATCGTGGCATATGTACAGTAACACACAATCAGGTACACATACCCACAATAAAAAAGTAACATCTCCTTTAAAAATGCATAAATGGTGCTGAGTTCAGCTAACAGAAGCTAGTGATTGGGACACGTCCTTGGACATTATTGACCTTTCTACCACAGGTTTCTTTCTTTCTTTTTTCTTTTTTTTGTTTTTTGAGACAGGGTTTCTCTGTGTAGCCCTGGCTGTCCTGGAACTCACTCTGTAGACCAGGCTGGCCTTGAACTCAGAAATCCACCTGCCTCTGCCTCCCAAGTGCTGGGATTAAAGGCATGCATCATCACTGCCTGGCTCACAGGCTTCTTTCTTAAAGTGGCTGTTAATATTGGTGTTGTGGAAGTCCATCTATGGAAACATTGCTGCGTGCTTAGTGCCAGACATTGCAGCATTAAGAGTTAATCCAGAAAGCGAGGTGTGAAGATGGCGAGTGCTTATAGTTCCACCTTGACTTTGGAGCTGACCTAGGATCATGTGTAGGAGACGTCAGTGACTACCCTATACTGCCTGCACTGTTCGGTAGTTTATTTCTTAAGTGTTTTTAATAGAACCAAGCCCAGCCACATATAGAAGTGTTGTCTCTTTTCAGGGGCAGTTAGTTATGTTTTCTCTAAGTTTAGTAGAGCATGCATAATTCTTCCTTTTACTGATTTTCACTATTTATACATTGATTTATTTCTTTGTGTGTGTGCATGTGTGTTGGTGCATGCCTGTGGGTGTATGTAGGCTTGTGAGCACATGCTCACAATGTAGGTGTGGAGGTCAGAGGACAGCTTGTGGGAGTTAGTTCCCTTCTTTCACCAAGTGAGTTCCAGGGATCAAAGTCATGCTGTCAGGCTTGGAAATAATCACCATCTTGCTGGCCCTATTTTTCCTATTAATCAGATTTCAGGCTTTATATACTTATATAAATATATATAATATCACATTATATGACAGTTAATATATAATATATAAATACAAAGCTATGAAAATATATGTTTTATGTATATTTATATATTATTTTTGTTTGTTTCCTCTTGAATAACTGAGTTTCTAAAGTTCTTGAATTGGCCATGCTGGATCTCAAGCGGAGCTTTTTTAATGCCTCGTTCTCTCTTTCCCCTTCTCTTTATATTCCCAGCCCCCATCTCCTTCTTTTCCCTGGCCGCTTAGGAGGACAGACAGATGTATACTAAATTTATAATCTAGTTTGTGCACACAGTCGATGGAGGAAACATAGCCTTACAAGTTATATTCTTTTTTAAACTGTGAAGTTTTGAGTATGTTGCTTTATTTTACTGACTGGGGAAATTGAATTGTCACTTATGCTAATGTGATATATTGGAATCTAGGTTAGTGATCAAGATTGGCATCATTAAAGAGAAATTAGCCATATTTTCTCACATCTGAGAAGTCACCTGCTTTTCATGGCTGCATAAACAATGATTACACACTCAGCACCTGACAGTCTGCCTAGGAATCTGGATCTGCTTCTGCTGGGTCCTTCCTCAGGGACCATCCAGGCTGAATGAAGTTCATCGGCCTGTTGCCTCTCCTCCTGGTGCTCTGGCTTGTCTTGGAGGCTTACTGATTAGCAGAATTATGGTTGTAGGACTGATGTCCCTGTTTTCTTGCAAGCCACAAGCCAGGGATCCTTCTGAGTTCTTCAGAGGCCTGTCTGTTTTCTTGCCACATGGCCCTTCAGTGGTCTAGAGGTGAGTCAGAGGTTAGTGATAGAAACATCTGCATATGTGCACTGGGATGTCAAATGGCACCTGCCATGTGTGTTTGTTTGCTGTTGTTCTCTGTGTACTTTCAGTCAACTTTACTGGGGCATAATTTATATGAAATAAGCTCATCTATTTAAAATGTATGATTTGAAGAGATTTGAGAAATGTATATATCATGAAAACACCGCCACAAGGGAAGACGTTTCATCATTCTTTAAAGATGGTTCCTTGGTGTCTCAGTCAGGGTTTCTATTCCTGCACAAGCATCAGGACCAAGAAGCAAGTCGGGGAGGAAAGGGTTGATTCAGCTTACACTTCCACATGGCTGTTTATCACCAGAGGAAGTCAGGACTGGAACTCAAGCAGGTCAGGAAGCAGGAGCTGATGCAGAGGCCATGGAGGGATGTTCCTTACTGGCTTGTTTCCCCTGGCTTGCTCAGCCTGCTCTCTTATAGAACCCAAGACTTCCAGCCCAGGGATGGCACTGCCTACAAGGGGCCCTACCCC
>JADRCD010219280.1:0-15000 GCA_019843815.1 Montemys delectorum
GGGGCAGAGGCAGGAGCCAGGAGCTAGGGCAGCCCTCCTAACCACTAAGCATAGGTAAGAGCATCTGAGGAAAGGGATGGGGGTTTAAAGTGAGCACTCCATGGCTGCACCACAGTTCACTGAAGTAAACTCAAAGGCTAGGGTAGACTAGTAAGACAGTTAGAGCCTCCTGAAAAGCCAAACTTCTGGTTGCTGATCCCATAATCCTAGAGGGAAAGCTCATCTCCATCTCTCACAGGCTTGCAGCACGTGCCACCCAAACATCAGCACAGGGGATCTTGACTCTGAGAGTGCCTGGACTCCTCGAGAAGTACAAGTTTTCATGTTGGGAGAGCCTAGCCTGCTACAGGCTGATGGGGCTCTGGTGACCTCTGAAGGCAGAAGCCTCCCCCACCTCCCAGAGAGGCTGACTCATTGGGAGGACAGAAGGAAGCCAGGCCTCGCCTGAGAGCAGCATTACCTCTGAACCATGTCTGTAACGGATGATAAGAAACCGTCCATACTTTTGGAGAACATCTCTGCTCCTCTCTTGAAAAAGTTAATCTGAAAGACACAATTGTAGTACCCTGAACACCAGCTGGGAAGGTAACTGGCCAGTTCCCTAATTCTGAGACCTTGTGGGACAACTGACGTGGTCCCAGTGCCCCCCACCCCTGCTGGCAATCAGGCAGCATCTCTCCATCGCCTACCTCCATCATACTGGTTGAGTAGGCCCAAGTTTGTAAGGGGAAGGTGGAGCCTGGCAACCTTGAGGTGTCTCCTTCAGGAGACACCAGAATAAGGAAAGGTAATGAATTCGTACACACCAACAGCTGCAGTAATCGCAACTGATCATCTTTGAAATTGCCACCAGGAGCTTTCTCTTCTAGGAGTTCTAAGCCAGTTTTCACCACTTGTACTAAGTGGGGATGAGTCACATGACAGATGCTCAGGCCCAGCAGGGCATGGACAAGCATTTGATGGAGTACAGCATGAGATGTCCACCCTCGCTGAGGGCAACCATCTGCCTGAGCACACTCACTGAGCCATCCACAGCATATACAGACAGATGGTGACTTGAGCTATGACAAACGAGAAACTGAGCTAAAGAGCCCAGTTTTAAGAGCCTCTTCCAACCACAGTACTTCAGGGGATCTGGCATCAAGCAGCTGCTAAAACAGGTGAGGCAATCTGCCCCCCAGGGTCCTGGGATGGATGCTTTCTCTGCCTATGGGAAGTGGTACCTGAGGACCCCGGAAGTTGGAATGAAACTGCGGCAGTGGGGGTTTGGGGCTGGAGGAAGGACTCCTTGCTTCCTGGGGCTCCAGGGTGATCCTCACTTCCCAGGTCTGGGTGCCAACACACGTGACAGGCCAGGCATGGGAAAGAGATGGTAAGAGTGCAGCTGCCAAGCCTGAAAAGCTCAGCCTCCTCCTCTTGTGAAGGCTTTCCCAGCTGTGACACAAGGTCGCAAAGACAGAAAGACCTTGGCCTTGGCTCATCTGGAAGCCTAGTGTGGCCTGAGTGGTGTTATCAGCAGTGTTCGGATATTCTCCCCTCTAATCCGAGAACACCGGGGATGTGTGCACCTGTCCTTAGGTCAGGGAGGGGATGGACAGCCGATGAGCAGGATTATCCCCACACAGTAATACACACGTGGGAGGCTCTGGCCCGCTGACCTCTAATTCAGATTAACATTGTAAAGCCATTCCAATCCCTACAACATCAAATACCAAACGATACTCATCAGTTAGTTTTCGTCTTTTAAGTCAGCCTTCGGCATTCCTAATGGCTCAGCATCTGAGGTTTCTTGTCCTTCCCTGCTGACCTCCTGTGGAGCATTGCTTTAAGCCTCTGACTTGCTCTCCAGTTACTGTGAGCACAGGATAAATGGAGGGGCTTTACGGCCCCACTGCCTAGTGCTTACCCTGTCAATACCACATGAGAGGTCACTTTATACGCTCCTGGGTTTCACAGGGCTGTTGAGATGGCTCAGAGCACCTGTCCTCAAGTCTGCAGGACTCACATGGGAGAAGGAACTGATTCCTGGAGCTGTCCTCTTACTTCCACATGCATACCATGGTATGTGTAAGCTCCCCTCTACACACACACACACACACACACACACACACACAGAGTGTGATTTTGGAAAACCCATACAGCTGATAAAACCTCCATCCTGAGGCTGTGGAACTGAAATCGACCTCAAGCCTATCTTCTGAGGACCAGAGAAGCCACAGCAGGTGCAGCCCACGTCCCTAAGTAGGTGACAAAGCCTGGGCAGTCTACCACATGGGCCGGCCAACAGCTGGGTGCAGTGCTCACACACCATCAGCTAGCACAGGTGGTGCCCATAGACACTGATACCTGAGGGCTGAGGCACAGCACATGCTTCTGAGTCACGCAGTGACTCACAGCGTCAGGCAACGCTCAGCTGAGAGAACTCTAGCTCTGTGTCTTGAATGAGTAGAGTTTCCAGGTGAAACACGAATGTCCCTCCCCAGTCTTCTGCCACAAGCACCTGATGGTACAACCCCGCCCTCCCAGGCCGGGGTTATGTGTGTGCCAGCACTGAACTCTCCTCTTCCCTCCTGTAGCCAAACTACAATCATTTAAAAAGCTTGGCTAGGAGAGCTGGTGTAGTCCTTGGCTGGGAGAAAGCATGGAACCTGCTGGCCATATCCCTCAGGTTCTGTGAAACTGTCCACCACCAAGTGAGCTCTGCAGATTGGAGACAATATACAAATCCTCCCTCTCCATGGTGCTGGGCTTGTAAGTGAGCAGGGATTACTGCTCCAGCAAGGGCTGCCAGGGAGGGAGGGCACACAGGACATAATCACAGAGAGCAAATATGGCTATGTCAGGTCCAAGGTGTAATAAAGGAGGGACAGAGTGTAATAAAGGAGGGACAGAGAGTCAGCACGGTGCCCATTGTGTGAGAGCTGGGTGGCTCTGCCGAGGGCTGAAGGCTCCAACAGGACAGTGCTTAGTTTTGGATTCCCCATCTGTATTCAGATGAGAGAGAGGCTAGATTGCCCTATTTAAGTTAATACCTCTGCAGGTATAAGCTGACGTCAGTGAACTCCCCATTCAACATGCACCAACTACATCAGTCAGACAGACAGTTGTGTCTGACTGCTTAAAGATGCCCAGACACCCCGACCCTTTCCCTTAGTGAAGCTCATGTATTTCTTTTGAAATACATGCAACTTAAAATGCATACAAAAGCTGGAGATGCTTATGTGTGCTAAATTGGTAACTGGTCTTAGAAACATCTTGTTTCTTCACATCATTTTCAGTTCATAGATTATCAAATGACCTACGATTCTGGGTGCATTTGTCTTGTACAACATAAGGGCTGAGAGTCACAGAGGGGCAAAGCAGGGAACCCGCATGCTGGCCCCTGTTACTCGCCTGTGCCATGGCAGTTGGGTCAACATCCTTAAACTGGAACATCTCTAAGACAAGTATCAGTAGATCACTAACTAGGAGGGAAGAAGCTGACTAAATCCCTCGAGACTTCACAGAGCACAGGTATCATTTCCCATGTCCCAGGAGGGAGCACATGTGCAGTAAGTTCAGGGGCATATCGTCTGCGGATGAGCCAGCCAGGGTGAGCCTGACAGTGCAGAGTAGGAAAGGAACATGCACACCCTGGCTCCCGGGTGGGGGTGAGCCTGCGGTGCAGCTCTGAAGGCAATGTGTATACACCAGGTTCTATACCAGTCATGCAGCCTGGGCAGAAAGCAGAACCAGGCTTGTTTTCTTGGAAGACAGGCAGGCTCTTCCCTGAGGGAGGCTTGGGATGAGGCTATAGCTTCCTGAACACATGGCCGTACAGGTCAAGCCCATCTGCAGGCTCTGGTAAGAGCTGAGCCCTAGGAACTTTCCCAGGGTATTGTACATCTGTTGTCATGACTATGCTTCCATTTCTCCTGATGGCTGCTTTGGGGTTTCCTCTCATGGGAAGGGGCTTCCTTACCTGTCCGTGGGCAAAGCCTATCAAGGGTTCCATCATGGCCGCCCGCTTGCGGTACTGTAGCGCGTTGAGTGCACAGTAATACTGAAGGGATGAGAGATGTTGTTTTCTCCGGGCAGCCGCCACCTCTTTCACAACTTCCATCTTCACCTGGGGAGAGGGAAAGGGAAACTCCAAGTTGCTCACGGGAATTTTGCCAGAGCACAAACCTTCAGTCATAGTTGGTTGTTCACCATAAACATTTTTATGACTGGCATAATGGCACAGAGATAAGGTTCCACCTTAGCTTAAAAAGGAATCCCAATGAAATCACAACGGGACAGCAACTCAGTCCCCGAGACTGTATGAGGCAAAGCCAATACCCTCTGAGTGGCAGTGCCCAATGATGCTCTTTGGGAAAATGGTTCAGCAACAAGTACCAAAGCCAAAGCCACACACATTCTGGTTTATGCACAAGTCTATAGATCCAGGAAATAATTCAGCTCAAGGAAATCATAATGGAAGAAGTGTATGCATGAAGATAGATTCAGTTGCCTGGGGTGGCAAAACACTTAGAAAGTGGGGGTTGATACATCAGCTGGTAGCTAAACAGGAGCTCAAGTGACTGAGCAGTACAGGAGTCAGACAGCCAGATAGAGCACCACACAGAAGCCAATCAGCACACGATTTGAATTTACAGTAGCTTCGAACCAGTGCTTAGAATTGTGACAAGGTGTACACACGAGGTGCAGAAAAATGTGAAGGTCCAGACTCAGTCCACCACACAGCAGCAGTGCCACAAGTTCACAGAAGTCACAGAAGGAGCTAAAGTTGATGACGTGGTGATGGAAGGATCACTCACCCTCTCATTCTCCTTCTTCTTAGGGAGCCTGCTGTATTTTGCCATTGACAGATCATGCTCTAAAAAGAAAAGACATTTGAGCACCAGGAAGGGTCAAGAGGCAAGAACATGTCCTGTCTACCCTGCCCCAGCCAAACTCACGCACAGCCAAAGCCCACACACCAAAAATGGAAAGGTGCCTACCATTGCTGGCAAGTCCAAAGAGATCCTTCAAAGTGCTGACTTCTGAACAAGGGAAAAGAAAAGATGTTAGAGCAGAGGAGCTGGAGCCATGTGAAGCCAGGGTACACTCTGTCCACAGCCCTTTGGTCCTCGGCTCCCACAGACCCTGGCCTGGTGGCTACAGTCACACTTCACACCCAAGGGTTGGTAAGGAGATGGACTCCTGGGGATGGGTGGACAGGACACAGGGAGGTACTTGTCCTAGAAGCCTGGCCTATAAGATGAAGCCCTCAAGTATTTTAAGCCATCTTCTCTTACACTACGTGGGACCACACAGGAGCACAGTTTCCTGTTGCCACCAATGTAGAAATCTGACCAGTGGGCATGGTGCTGGTTCCAGTGAAAAGTGACACAAACTGGTACACTGCACAGCCACAAGCCAATACCAATAACCATGACTCCACAGCATGGACCTCACCCTTCATGCACAAGATGACTTAACAACCCCCAACCAAACTGACAGAAAGGTCACCAAGAGAATGGGACAGCCTGAGAGGAAACACTGAAGAAGAACACAGAACAGATCCTGAAGGAGTGACAATTCCCACCTTCCTAGCACAATCCACACCAGTGTGCCAGACAACAGAACACTTTACAACCTGTATGCTGGTCTCACCTTCCCTTCCTGAGAGCTGCTCTCCGCTCCCCGCCCCCCACCCCACACACACATTGCATTTCCATTCTCTCTGCTTTCACTCCGATTAGAGCAGAGCGGCAGAGCTGTCTTCCAACAGCTTGCTCGTGCTCTGGGCACAGATGAATGAAAGGCAATAAAGCAGGTGGTGGTGGATGCTGGTATGATATGAGTGGAGGCAGGAGGATCATGAATTCAAGGCCAGCTTTGGAGAGACAACTCAGTGGCTAAAGCACTTGCTGCTCTTTTAGAGGGCTCAGGCTTGGTTCCTAGCACCCAGATGGGAGGTTCACACGCATCTCAACTCTAGTTCCAGGGCATCAGTTGCCCTTTTCTGACTCTGGAGACCCCCAGGCATACATATGTACAATCAGGAAAAAGCATCCATATATAAAAATCAAATTAATTTAAAATTAAACAGGCAGTAAAATGTATGCTAAGGCACTATGTACACAGACTGGGACTGGATTCACACTTGGCTGAGGCTAAATGCTTCAAGTTTCTGTCTTTGTATCATGAGAACAGGGTGATTTGATCAGGTGTTCATAGATAAAAAAACATTTGTTTTTACTACTAATTGAACTTTTATTCTCCTTTTTAATCTCCTTTACAAAAGAATGGCCATTCTAAGCACCTGTGAACTCAAGATTCCAGACCTCAGAAGTTGGTAAGGAAGGCCACTATCACAAGCCGGACATGCTCAATCTAGACTGTTCACCCCACCCCCTCTGCTTCCAGACACACAGGAGACAGACAGACCTGCAGTCTGGCAGATACATTACTTCTTTTGTCCTTTTAACTGTTTTGAGGCAAAGTGTAACCTAGGTTGGCCTCATGCTTGGTCTGTAGCCGAAGATGACCATGAGTGCTTAATCCTGCTGACTATGTCTCTCAGGCGTGGGGATCACAGGTGCGCACCATCAAAACAGTTCATTACTTTGTATTTTTTTAATTATGAAGTGTTAGTGTTGACAAAGGGGCACTGGGCGGAGCTTAAAGCAGTCCAATCATTGTCACAACCTCAAGTAATACAAGGACAGTCAGTGGGAATTCCATTTTTAGTATTTGCCCTTACATTTACTATAGCTTCTCTACCTAGAAGAGAATGTAAGATTACATATATTTTAAATTAAAGTTATTATCTTTTATGACCATGGGTGTTTTGCCTGCATGTATGTCTGTGTACCATATGCACACCTGGTGCCCATTGAGGCCAGAAGGCAATATCAGATCTCCTGGAACTAAAGTTATAGACAGTGGTAGGCCACCATTTGGGTCCTGGGAGCCAACCTGGGTCTTTTGCAAAAGCAGTCAGTGCTCTTAACCACTGAGCCACTTCTTTAGCCCAGTGTTTTGTGTGTGTGTGTGTATGTGTGTGTGTGTGTGTGTGTGTGTGTGTGTGTGTGTGTGTGTATTTTAAATTAAGGTTGTACTTTTGGTTTTGTTTGCTTTTAGTCAGTTTTTTTTTCAAATACAATCCTTTTGTTTGTGTGTTTGTATGTTTTTCTTTTTTCCAATATGTAATGTTTCACAGATTCTCATGTCTTTGTACAGGGGCCATGCTTATCTTCTCTATTGTTTCAATAACCATACACAATTCTTTACTGTCTAAGTAATAAATGAAATTCAAGCTACCGAGCATTTTGATTCACTTTTCTATTACCAATTTTTCTCTAGAATAATGAAATTTTTTGTTTGTTTGTTTGGTTTTGGTTTTTTGAGACAGGGTTTTTCTGTATAGCCCTGGCTGTACTGGAACTCACTCTAGAGTAGAATAAT
The DNA here is from genome assembly GCA_019843815.1 of Montemys delectorum. Lineage (NCBI taxonomy): Eukaryota > Metazoa > Chordata > Mammalia > Rodentia > Muridae > Montemys > Montemys delectorum. Next base: position 7,435 of record JADRCD010219280.1, read on the forward strand.
GATTTTTTATTCTTCATTTGGACTACTTTTGATTTCAAAGACATCTAAAATTATAGTATGGTTCTACTTCAGTTTAAGAACTGCAATCCACTCAGAAGGCTACTCAAGAGGGTACCACTCAGACTTCCTCACCCATCCTTGAGCATGAGGTGTACCCCAGGACCCCAGAACCCGGATCCTGAGTGCTCAAGTGTGCTTGCCCTCAGCCTCCATGGGAAGCACCTGACACTGCCCATCCTTTCTTCTCCAACCTTCCACCTCACAGTCCTCAGTGTCCACTCTTTTCAAGAACAGCTGACTCCATCCTGGCATCCCTATCTACCTGCAAACATCTACAGCGGAGTCAAACTCCAGCTCAGACCACCCACACCCAGGAGGCCTGAAACCCCCGCCCCACAAAGTCACCAGGTCTCTGGAGTGCTTTCTCCAGTCCCTGGCCATCCCTTCTGCAACCACACTGTATGGCATTACAATGATCTGCCTCTGTGTCTGTTTTGTTTGCCTGTGGCCTCCCTTAGATGAACCAGGAATGTACAGAACCAAGAAAAGTTTGCTGAATGAAACTACTTTAAAAGCATTCTCGACAGCCACCTGTTGAAAGGAACAGATGCAGTTGGAATACTGCTAAGTAAGTTAACATTCAGATGGTAACTGCACTGGACCTGCTACTTTACCTGTGAGATCCTTCTCTCGAAACTGTATAACAGGGAGAACCATAGTGTCTGCCAGTTGCTTGGCCAGCTCTGTGTGGAGACCATTGAGCTGAAAGCAAAAGGACTTAGTTGAGAAAATTATACACGTTATTACCAATATGGCCGCACTTTAGCAGGAGATCACCACAGACATTCCTGTGCCCAGCCCAAGTGGCTCAGCTGGATGTCCTCAAACACACACCCTAATACATGAAGTGAGACAGGCCTAGAAGCATGTTGATGAAAGGCAGGGCTCCACTGCAGCCTCAGTGAAGCTTGCTAAAGGAGTTCCTGGCTCAGTCATCTTCCCTCTCTGTATTCTCAGACCTGGCGGCACCCTCCCAGAGCCCACACATCGCATTGGCTGGCACTGACTGCAGGTTGCTGGCAGGACTCTGTGGCTTGCCACCTCACCAGACTTGTCAGCAACCTTGCTCACAAGGGCGACAGCCACACCAGAAAAACCAGCCTGCTGGGAACTGGTTAGGGTTGGCCTAACCTCACGCCCAGCAGAGGCCCAGTAGATCCATGGGGGAGACAGAGGATGGTACCATCTGTGTGCCAGCTTCCACACAAATGACTCTCTAAATTCAGATCACAGATGTCTGGACAGGGGATGTAACCTTGGTAAATTAACCTTTCTCCTCAACCCAGCACACAGTGTGCTCTGTCTGTCACAGTGCTGCCTAAACCACATAATCTACAGAGCAGGCAGCAGCGATGGCCAGTGGAAGGGACTGTCCCTAGTGTGGATGACTAGGGGCAAGTAACTCAAAGCCATGTTTGGAGTCAGCCGTTGGCAAGGTCGTCTTCAGAAGTGCGGCAGCATGCGCGCCACACCCCGTGCTTAGTGCAACTCTCCTACGGGCTGTCCTCTGCGATACCCCGTGCTTAGTGCAACTCTCCTACGGGCTGTCCTCTCGGGTCATAGGTTAAAGATCTATGGTCAGCCCTTTGCCAGGTCTTCGAACATCATTAATGTCTCTATCTCAGCCCAGTTGAAGGGTAGCAACTTTCTTCTGAGAGGAATGCAAGAAGACAGCCATACAGTAAGTGCCACTGGGGCCGAGGGCTGGGATTTCCTAGAGTGATCACCGTAAGAAACAGAATGTTTTCATCAACAGCTAACTGAACATCAACAAGCACTCCTACTATGGTGACTCAGGGCTCAGAGGGTAAGCAATTGGGGACATGATCGTGCATGCCAGGACCCTTCCTGCCTGATGGTGGAGTCCGTGTCACTCAGCTTTCGTGCGACATGAGAGACGCACATGCTGACAACGTCTATCCACATGTGGCTTTGCTGAGGAGGGCATGTAAAGAGCATGGTCTCCCTCCTCCTGTGCTTCAAAACGCTCTGACAGGAAATGCTGATGCGCCCTCGGTGAGGATGAGGAAGGAACTCAGAGTCACAAGAAAGATCTCATTCCAAGACATTCTACTAAATGTGCCATATGGATCTCTCCTGTCTGCTCGGTCATTCTCCTTCCAGGGTCAGCTGGCTCATTTTTAAAATTCGCCTGATTCTGGTACAGATAGAGGAACTACCACAGAAGCGACTCTCTCCTCATACCCCGACACATCAGGAGGCTTGTGTGAACTCTGACCCCACAGACCCCTTGACACTACTTGTGACTCACGCCCATCAAGAGACCCACCCCGCTGCCCAGAAGGCAGTGAGTAGCAGCTGTAAGCTGGGTGTCCCAGCCACTCTTCTGACCAGCCTTCTTCTCTCAGTGACTCTCTTCTACCTATAGACATGTGTGATTTGCAGGAGGCATCTCACTGCTTCCCCGAATTATTTACTCATGATAAATAATTGTAAAATTGAGTAAACAAAAAATTCTTTATACCTCTCAAACATTAATTTGCTGCTCTGTAATTACAGCTACCCTGGTCTACAGAGTGAGTTCCAAGACAGCCAGGGCTAAACAAAGAAACTCTGTCTCAAAAAACCAAAAAAAAAAAAAAAATGATTGTATACTGTTCAACATATTTTTTACATTATTGTGTGTACGTGTGTGTGTGTGTGTGTGTGTGTGTGTGTGTGCACATTAGCGTACAGTTCTGTCCTACCACACGGCTTTGGGACTGAGCTCCATGTCAGGCATAGTGCCATGCCCTTACCCAAGGGACCATCTCACTGGTCTGTTGACATACTTTAAAGAGACTCCACAGCAGGAGTGACAAGTGTGGTGATTAATCGTGACTGCCAATTTGATAGGGTTGTCATCAGTGTAGAAGTAACCTCTAGGAGTGTCTGTAAGGAAGCGTCTAGACGGGTTTAACTAAGAGAGCAGGAGCTTCCAGACTGTTCAACCCTGGCACTTGTGTCCCTAGAGAGGTAGGAGGCTCTGTGCCTCTCCCTACACCTTGCCAACATGTCACCGATTTTAGCTGGTCACTGTGTACTTTGTGATATCTTAATATAACTTTTAACCACAGTGAGTCCTGAATTATGGACCATTTCTACAAATTACTAACCTCCAATTTTAGCCAGTCACTCAGAAACACCAGAAGCCTGGGACTTACAACTGGTGCCTAAAAGTCAGAGTAGTTTGTAGGGTTGGGCCTTTAGCTTGTGGGACCCTCGGGGCTCTGCAGGTGTTGCAGATACAGCCAGAGAAAGTTTCAGTGTCTTTTCCCCACAGTTCAATGGGACAATAAAAAGCTCAGAACCGATTGCCAGTTTACTATTTCTCTCCAGCGCCTCTCACAAAGTGCTCCACAGTGCAGGTGACAGCGCTGCTCAGTGAACTGTGAGGTGAGCGCCTGCAACTGCTACAGTTCTATACGGATGTCAGAACCCAGAATTACCCTGGCTCAAGGCCTGGCCACTGCATGCTCTTTCCTGCTTTCTCCATATGTTTCCTATGGTAGCTACACTGCTAAGTCATTAAAAGCTGGAGTTTATTATACTTCCCAGTATTGCAGAAGGGTCTCTTGGTACCAGAAGTACTAGAGCTCTGAGGGTTTTTTAATTTTAAACAGTGCTGAAATTAAACCCAGGGCCTTGTACATGCTAGGCAGATATTGTACCACTGGGCCACATCCCCAGTCTGCTTACAATTTTTACAACTAAGATTTATGCAATTTCCTATAACCATGGTTTCCCACAATGTGAATTGGGTCCCCCTCAAAATACTAACCACCCAGAAACAGGGTCTCAGCAAAAGTAATTAAGAAAAGGAAAGGACCCCGAATTTCCAGGTGGGCCCTGAGCTCAGTGACAGTGTCTTTATAACAAAAGATACAGACATAAGATGAGAACACGGGTGGCAGGAAGGCCATGTTAAGTCAAGGTCAGATGTGGGGGATGTTGCCCCAAGCTGAGTCAAGCAGAAGCCACCAGGAGCCTAGAGGGAAGGAAGGACTCCATAGATGCCACAGGAGTGTGGCCTTGTGGGTTACTCTGAATCGTCTTCTGACTTCCAAAGCTTCAAGACAATGAACTCCTATTGTTTGAGCTATCTAGCTATAGAGAGAGACACACCCACACTGAAGCAGGCCGAGAAACCAGGAGACTGAATGCTTGGAAGTCCTTGTGGTCTATTTTCCCTCCAAATCACAATTACAGTGTTAATACCTCCTCTGTTATAGACTGAGCCTCGGACATCCGAGGTATTCTAAAATGCACAAGGGTCAAAATGGATAAAAGAAAGTTCATAAAGAAAAATTTCCAGGTCTTACCTCATCTACCACTTTGGAAAAATAATGTAGTGTAGAAATTACTTCTTCATCGCCTTTGCCCAGTGCAAAATTCTAGAATAAAGAGAGTTTAAAAGTCGAGTGTTAAACACATGCAGGAATTCACTTGGAAACTCACCCCCAAACTCCATACTACCATCCGCTTCCTTTCTTCTCCCAGGGACACAGCAGAGGCAGTCTGTCTGAGACTGTACCAACACCCCTCCCTGGCCACACCATTTGTCTGAACAGGAAGGTATCTTTAGGGTTCTGTCTCGGTGGCTGGTACTGAGTAGATTGGCCTTCCTGGAGACCAAGACCCTCATGAGTAGTTGATTAACTTGAAGGATCCTCACGGAGGCTTCAGGATGATTCCAGGTACAGTTTATCAGTGGTAAAGATAAAAGGAAAAGGCAGAGGAAAGGAAGAGAGAGAAGGAAGGTGGAGGGAGGAGACAGGGACCTTTCTGCAGGGTGCCTCTGCAGACCCTGTGAGGGTCTCCTGGGCTCCTGGGCACTACACTGCACTGCACAGCCATCACCAAGTTACCTGTTTTTCATATGCCAGCAGCTGCCTCGAAAGCTGCTGAGTGGCCAGGCACATTTCGTTCTGTGGGGAGAAGAGCAGAGCAGAGCACGTCAGCTTTGTGGGTGTCACGGCCACGGCCACCTCAGAGCAGCCCTGACAAGGAATATGTACACCTGGGAAGTGATTGTTTTCCCTTCTAGACAGGGTCTCACTATGTAGCCCAGGCTATCCCAAAACTCAAGAGCCTCCTGGCTCAAGCCTACTGGGATTATCGGTTTGCACCACCATACCTGGAGATTGTGTCTAGGCAACACTTAGAGGACCACACCGATGCAAATCAAAAGCTTTCAAGCTTGCTTTAGAACAAATAAGGCCCTTAACAAACTGTTCCTTCTTATTCAGTCAGTACAGCAAAGGAACGCAGACGCCTTCCCAGTCCTCTGAGATGAGGGAAGGGGTCAGCAGGGCGCGGGCTACACAAATGATGAGGGCTGCAAGGGAAAGACATGGCTGTGCCAGGAGGGGGCATGCCTAATGAAGCAAACCCTACAGGAAGCCAGGGAGCCAGCTAGGAGAAGCAGCTTCCCGGAAAGAGGAACCAACACTGGGCAGGTTCTCAGGAGCTGCCTGTGGATGGCGACTGAACAAGAGCTGCAGAGCACAGAGACCACAGCCACTTGAAGACTCGGCCCAGCTTCAGCTCTTGCTGGAGGGGTCATGGGAAGGGTGTGGTCCTGGGACCTGGCACCAGTGACATCTGTGGAAGAAGCATAGGCATCTCCAAGCTCCAGATGACCAGAGGGAAGCACTGCCTGAGGAGCCGCGCCATCCAGCAAGGCTCTTATGATGTCCAGCCTGTTCCCTATCCTGCCATCCTCTAGCCTGTCCTCACTGTCCTCCTCCTACCAATGTGGCAGACCTAGAATGCATGACTCTCGCTTCTAGGCTATGTTCAAGCTGCTCACCATGTCAGGGTTATTCCTAAGGCTGAACCAAAGCAGAGTGTGTCCCAGCAAGAACAGGCCACAAGGCGACTTTCATGGCCTTGGCCTCCACACATTCTTTCTCTGCTGCTGCTAGTCCTTCAAGGTTAAGTCCTGTTCTCAATGGGACTTTGTTGTTTGTCTGTCTCACTCTCCATGGGTGTTCTCTGCCTGACCTACTAGAGTCCAAACCCATTTTCTGAGACCTTGTCAACAGAACAGGCTATACTTCCCAGCTACCTCCGTTGGCCCTACAGAGCAGGCGTGACTGTGAAACAAGGCTCTCTCCCTCCTTCCCATAATAAAGTCCTATGCGAGTCCTGACTTTAGCTACCTCACCCTGCCCTCTGTGTCCTCCTTCTTTGGAACTGACCACAAGTAGCAGTCACAGGGCCAAGGAAGCAGGTGAACAAACACACAGGACTCTGTCCTTTGTTTACAAAGGGACAGGCAATATCTAGCATACAGCATATTTGATGAAGAAAGTATATGAACAGGTCAAAAGATTAATCTAAACTCCAAGTTTAAAACAATACCTGCAGCCCAACTGTGAGCAAACACTCCTGCCTAACTATATAGGGCTCTATTACAAATGACAATAAAGTACAGAGTGCAAGGGAAAGTGCCAGAGCCACCAGCTACAGCAGTGATGCTCTTGTCTAGGGGTTACAGAAAAAATCCCTTGCTTCTAGTAAGATGAATTTGTCTCAGATTGGCATCTGCCTGAGGCTCGTCCCTGGGGGTTGGGGGTTGGGATTGGCACACTGAAGAATCATTAAATACTGTCTCTCTCCTCTTCTCTCTGCACCTGTCCTTTTTCTCTTTCGCTTTTCCCTCCCCACCTCCCCATGGCAACTCCTCTGCTTCAATCTTTGGTGCCAGTGAACTCACCCAAGAGTCGCTTCCCAATAAACCTGCCTTTAATATATATATTACATATAAAATCATTAAATAGCAGCTAATACCAACAGGGTGCTTAGTTTAAACTGGAAACTATACTTTATGTGTTATCTCATTTAATCTTGATATCCCTGTAATGCAGTTTTTTTTTTTAAAAAAAAGATGTATGTATGTACATATTTATTTATTTAATGTATGTGAGTACACTGTCGCTGTCTTCAGACGCACCAGAAAAGGTCATTAGATAACATTACAGATGGTTGTGAGCCACCATGTGGTTGCTAGGAGTTGAACTCAGGACCTCTGGAAGAGCAACCAGTGCTGAGCCATCTCTCCAGTCTCCCTGTAATGTAGTTTTAAATAATATATTTTTTATTTATGTGTAAGTGTTTGCGGATGCTCATGGAGGCTGGAGGAGGGCTCCAGATCCCTTGGAGCTGAGTTACAGGTGGTTTGGAGCCACAGTGGGTGCTAAGAACCAAACCTGGGAGCCCTGGAAGAGCAGTGAGCACTCTTTCCTAACTGCTGCAGCTCCTCTACAGGACAGGGCTGAATGACTAGCAACTTCACAGATGAAGCAGAAACAGAAGCACAAAGAGGCTGAGCTGCTTGTCCAGTGTCACTAGCTAGTTGGTGGCATGACAGGGACATGAATTCAGGCCTGTCTAATTCTAAACTCCACACTGTTCTCCACAATCTCCTCTTTCTCTTCAGCATCTCACTGAAGCTCAGGCTGGCCTCTCACTCGCTATAGATTTAAGGATGACACACTTCTG